>PVKM010019647.1:10672-24140 GCA_004027735.1 Carollia perspicillata
TGAAGGCTGTGCAAAGTGAAATAAAGGAAAATGTACAGGGAAACAACAGTTGATAGAAGGAAACCAGGACTCAAATCAGTGATTTGGAGCAGAAGAAATAAACATTCAATGAGAACAGAATGAAGAAACAAGAATTCACAAAAATGAGGAGAGGCTTAGGAACCTCTGGGACAACTTTAAACATTCCAACATACGAATTGTAGGGGTGCCAGAAGGAGGAGAAGAAGAGCAAGAAATTGAAAACTTATTTGAACAAATAATGAAGGAGAATTTCCCCAATCTGGAAAAGGAAATACTTTTAGGAAGTCCAGGAAGCTCAGAGAGTCCCAAAGAAGTTGGACCCAAGGAAGCATACACCAAGGCACATCATAATTACATTACTCAAGATTAAAGATAGGGAGAGAATCTTAAAAGCAGCAAGAGAAAAGGAGACAGTTACCTAAAAGGAGTTCCTGTAAGACTTTCATCTGATTTCTCAGAAGAAACCTTGCAGGCAAGAAGGTGCTGGAAAGAAGTATTCAAAGTCATGAAAGGCAAGGACCTACATCCAAGATTACTATATTCAGCAAAGCTATCATTTAGAATGGAAGGGCAGATAAAGTACTTCCCAGATAAGGTCAAGTTAAAGGAGTTCCTTATCATGAAACCCTTATTATATGAAATGTTAAAGGACTTATTTAAGAAAAAGAAGATCAAAATTATGGATACTAAAATGACAACACACTCGCAACTATCAACAACCAAAGCTAAGAAAACAAAAACAAACTAAGCAAATAAGTAGAATATAGAATCACAGAAATGGAGATCACATGGAGGGTTATCACTGGGGAGGGGGAGAAGGGGAATGGAATAAAAGGTACAGGGAGTAAGTAGCATAAATGATAGGTAGAAAATAGGAGCAGGTCATGGATAGTATAAGAAATGTAGAAGCCAAAGAACTTATATGTACAACCTGTGGACATGAACTAAGTGTGGGGAATGCTGGTGGGCATGGGGGTTGCAGGGCCAAGGGAATAAAGGGGGGAGAAGGGGTCAGCTATAACAACATAATCAATAAAATATATTTTTTAAAAAATGAACTAATAAGATCTACTATATTAACAAATCAAAGAGAAAGATACCACCCTGATAGATACACAAAGCATTTGATAAAACTCAATATCTATTTATAGTAAAAATTGTTAGCAAACTTAGATACAACTCTCTTAACTTTTAAAGGGTGTCTAAAAAAAAATCTAGCTACCATTATACTTAATGGTGAAGCATCATAAGCTTTCTCTTAGATTTGGAGTAAGACAAGCCTGCTATCAATTCTTCCCAAATTGATCTTTAGATATAGTACAATCTTAATAAAAATCCAAGCAGATTTTCTTCTGGATTTTGTTAAGCTGATAATTAATATTAATATGGAAATGTAGAGGGTCAAGAGTAGCCCTAAAAAAGAAGAACTTCCCCTACCAGATATCAAGACTTTTTCTAAAGCTATAGCAATTAAGACAATGGGAATGTTGGTGCAAGAATAGACAAATAGACCAGTAGAACAGAATAATGAACGTAGAAACAGACTTACATACACATGCTCACTTTATATGTGACAAAAGTGATACCACAGTACAGTGGGAAATGAGTAGTCTTTTTGCCCATTCAGGGTGGCAAACTGGATGCCAAACTGGATGATAACTGTATGGGGGAAAAGTTAAATTAGACCCTCTGCCTTATATCATGCATGAAATCAATTCCGGGTGGATTTTTAAACCTAAATATCAAACGTGAAACTATAAAGCTTTTAGAAATACAGAAGAATATCTTCATGACTATGGGAGTAGTGTACCTCAGCCGACCTGTGGTCACCCAGCACAAACAGAGCCAAGGCATCCCCATCCCACCCTTTTTCTGACTCAGCTTCTGGGGTGGTGACGTTTGCCGTAGGGCACACCAAAACAGAAGCCTGGGGGCAGTGGACTCTTCTGGAGCAACCAGTACAGGTGAGCCTCCAGGGACACAGAGCAGAAGAGTAAAGCTTGGTTCTGAAGGGGAGGGTACCAGTGCAGTTAAGCATTCACAAAGAGAAAGCAAAAATGGCCAATAAACATATGAAAAGGTACTCTTCCTCATTTGTAGTCATGGAAATGTAAATTTATTTTACAAAAAAATTTAAGAACAACTGCAATGACCATCAAAGGTAGAGCAGATAAATAAAATGTGGCATAATCATACAATGTGTAGTGCACTTTATAACAAAAACTAACAAACTATAGCTATAGGTAGCAACATAGATAAATTGCACAATGCTGAGTAGAATTTTCCAAAATTTACCAGAATGTTTTATTTATATATAAAGTTTAAAATAGGCAAAGCCAAACCATATATTATTTGGGGTTACATATATGGGTGCTAAAACTATGAATAAGACGAAGGGAATGGTTATCACAAAAGTCAGGGTAGCAAAGGACATGCAATGGGGAAAGGATACACCAAGAGCTTCCAGGTATAATGTGCTGTTATCTGGGTGATGGCTACGCGCTACACGGTGTTTCTTTAAACTCCACATATGTATTTTCTGTATGCCTTTGGTGTATATGATGTGTTTAACAGTAAATTTATAAAAAGTACTATTTCAATGCAGATTTCTATTGTTTAGTAGTTGGTTTATTTAAATTATTCTGCTTTAGTTTCTTAGTAATTTTGTTTGTATATTTTGGTGAATTTATCAGTGCTAAAAACATCTAGCTTCAAGAGGTAACCACTGTTGCACGCTAGATTGTACAGTTCCAATCATACAAAAAAATGGAGATGCTTAGTTTAGGTTGTTGAAATATTTAAGATAACTCAAGACTGTTATTACTACCTTTAAATACTAAAATGATTCAGAAACCTTTGTTGGAAACTAGCAAAATGTGTCTTCCAATGTATTGATAGAGTAAGAATTGTCAGTCTTAGTAAGTACTTTTTTTTTAATGCAGTAAGTCCTCTCTAAACATTGTTGATAGGCTCTGTGACTTTAAGTGAAACAACATGTACCTGGCTGGTGTAGCTCTGTGGATTGAGCACGGGCCTGTGAAGCAAAGGGTCACCGGTTCGGTTCCCAGTCAGGGCACATGCCTGGGTTGCAGGCCAGGTCCCTGGTGGGGGACACATGAGAGGCAATTTGATGTTTCTCTTCCACTCTTTCTCCTTCCCTTCCCCTCTCTCTAAAAATAAATAAATAAATAAAGTAAAATAAAATAGAGCTGGGACAAAAAATAAATAAATAAATAAATATTTAAAAAAAAAAACAACAACAACTTGTAATGAAACCAGTTTTACCAATGGCTAATTGATATGAACAAGAGTTAAGTTACTATAGTATCTCATCAATATAAGTTAAAACAAAATGGTATGGAGTGAAAAAAAAAGGCATTATTTGAGTGTCTGCTGTAGTTAAGACTTAGACTAATGGAAGTGGTTTGGTGTATTCTGAATCTAGCAACTTTCTAATTTTCCACCTCTTAAACCTGTCCTTTAGGAATGGGATTTTTCTCGTATCTGAACTGGAAGACTTTGAACTCTTCCTCCTAAGACTGAACCGCATTGGGGGTGTGATGCAAGATGCCCTTCCTGTTCAAAACTACAGATCCAAAGAAGGATGGGATTTCCATTCTCACTTCATTCTCTATTGTTTGGAGCACAGTCTGCAATATCTTCTTTATGTGTATCTCGACTGTTATAAGTAAGTACTGAGAATTGATTGTCCTTGAGCAGGTCTTTATGTTACCTCTTTCAATTCTGTTTGAATGTGACAACAGGAAAATACTGAGCATTCATATGAGGAATACTGATTTAAAAAAAAAATTTTTTTTTTCAAATTGATTCCAGAGAGAGGTGAAGGGGGGGGGGGGGGGGGGGTGGAGAAAGAGAGAGAGAAAAACATTGATGTGAGAGAGAAACATTGATTGTTTGCCTCCTGCATCAGCCCTGACTGGGGATTGAACCTACAACCTAGGCATGTGCCCTGACCAGGAATTGAATGTGTGACTTTTCAGATTGCAGGATGATGCCCAACCAACTGAGCCACACCAGTCAGGGCAACTGATTTTTGAAGTAGTTCTTCCACTGCAGCACTTGGTATACCTTTTAGTTCCATGCTACATTCAACTAAAGATTTAACTAGCATTCAACATGCTACATTCAACTAAAGACTTAGTTGAATGTGTGTTTACCATGTGTGTTTTGGTGATGTTAAATTTGTAGTATTTCTGTTAATCTTTTAAATAGCTAGAGATTAGAATAAAGTGAAAATTTAAAAAAGAGGTTGAGCCCTGGCTGGTATGGCTCAGTGAAGTGAGCACTGGCCTGCAAACCAAAGGGTTGCCAGTTTGATTCCCAGTCAGGGTACATGCCTTGGTTGTGGGCCAGGTCCCCAGTTGGGAGCATGTGAGAGGCAACTGATTGATATTTTTCTCCCCCTCTTTCTCCCTCACTTCCCCTCTCTCTAAATATAAATTTAAAAAATTAAATAAAATCTTTAAAAGAGAGGATGATTCTAAAGGTTAACCTAGAGTTCTTTGATACTTTCATTACCAGGCAAATGCTAAACAGTTTACTTTTGGGCAGATAAATAGATGGATGGATGGATGGATGAATAGGCACCGGTATATACCTACTTAAGATCAACCTGCAAATTCATATATGTGGCCTGTGTTTATTGCTATTGGGTCAGTAATAACAACAACAATAGTATTAGTGTCTAATATATGAGTGCTTACAATGTTCTTGACCCTTAGGTTATCTCATTTAATTTTCACAAAATCCCTATGAGCTGGTTATTTCTTTCTCCATTTCACAGATGAGCAAACTGAGGCTTTGAGAGAGAGTAAGTGCCTTATGCCTCATAGCAAGTACATGGCAATGGCAGATATAATTCTACTTATGTTTGATTCTAGAGCCCACTTGCAATACGCTAATGAAAACATTTTTTAAATTTTTATTTTAATTTTTCAAGTACAGTTTTCTGTCTTTTACTCCCATCCCAGCCCACCCACCCACCCAGCCCTCCCCACCTCCGTTCCATTTCCACTCCCCCCTAGTTTTTGTCCATGTGTCCTTTATACTTATTCCTGTAAACCCTTCCCCTTTTCCCCTGAAATTCCCTCCCCTCTCCCCTCTGACCACTTTGAGCCTGTTCTCTATTTTATGAAAACATTTACATTTTGGGTAGTAAAGACTAGGATTTCAAACAGAAGGTATATTTCTGGTTCATATCTTTGAGGCTTACTTACACACAGAAACATTTTCCACAAAGCTACTGGCAAGAGATGATTTAAAAGCCGTATTTAAAAGCCGTATTTTTAAAGGACCTTTTCTGACCCTTGTTCAGTCCTAGCTTCTCTGTAGTTGTGTAAAGGTTTTTGAAAACCTCATAAGTGTGAAAATGCTATAGAGTTTCATTGTAAAAATAATAAAATACAAAGTACCTTGAAGAACTTAAAGCGTGAGGTATCTATTAATCTTATATAGAACTAGTAAAATTATGGTAGTAAACACATTTTAAATATTATTACCTCTGTCTCTAAAATTTTCCTGTAGATCATAAGGAATGTGTAAAACTACACAAGTAGGAGTATATTGTGTTATATATACTTTTAAAATCCAGGGTTCTATTTTTATGCTCACGATCACCTGAGCAAATACAAGTGTAACTGTTTGTCTTATCCTGTATGTTAATCAGAGTGTGGTTTTTATTTTATATTTTTAAACAGGCTTAGTCCTCCAAACTGTCCCTTTTTGGACAAAAAAGAACTACATGAAGCTCACCCTTGGTTTGAATTTTTAGTTCAGTGTCGACAAGTTTCCAGTAACTTAACAGGTATGGGTGTATTGTATTAAATACAAAAATTTCTGTGAATAAATAACTGGTCTGTTGAGTAGCATTTAACTTGTGAACTCTTTTAAATAAATCATTTGGCTGTAGACAAATATCTGACCATAATCTAGGCTCAAGCTTTCTTTAAGAAGCAGAAGAATAAAAACGTTAGCTTCTTCCCAACTAAGAAAAGCCAGACTTGGAGCAGACAGAGCGTGTAGTTGTTTCCTTGCACTCTCAGCCTCCTGCTCTATTATCTTTGGATATCTCTCATCTTACTAGTTTATCATAGCTGAATTTCTGCTCTCTGGCAGACTGACATCCTTTTCCCGTGAAGAAGTGGTCTGTCTTCTTTTAGTAAGGAGCTCCACATGGAGTGAAAAATGCACAGTATGTGTGGTCTGTGTCTTCTGTAGCAGAGCTGCTGACAGAGTGTTGCTCTGGTTACAATCAGATAAAATAGTCCTGTGAGCTCTGAGGGCTTAGCTGATATTATTCCAGAGATTCCTAAAAGGGCAAGTAATGTCAACAGCCAATTTTTTGCTTCTATATAATATCCGGTTTCTTAGCAAATGAAGAATATATTCATAATTTGTTTTGTTTTGTTTTGTTTGTTCTTCTGGTGTTGACTATAAAGTAATATATGTTCATCGTAAAAAAAAAAATTGGAAGCTATCGAGAAGGTAACTGTCCATAGGTAGAAGCCTAGGTAGATAGGAAGATCCATAGGTAATTCTTTTTTCTAAATTTATTTTATTTTATTTTTTCCATCACCATTTATCCCCCTTCCATCCTCTTCTACTTCCACCCACTCCCTTTCCCCCCACAATCACCAACCCACACTGTTGTCCCTGTCCATGGGTCCTTTCTCTTTTCTTTTTTGTTCAATCTCTCTCCCACCCCAGCTCCCCACAGAGCTCTCAGCCTGCTCTCTATGAGTCTGTCTTTATTTTGCTCGTTAGTTCAATTTGTTCGTTAGATTCCACATATGCATGAAATCATATGGTACTTTTCTTTCTCTAACTGGTTTATTTCACTTAGCATAATGTTTACCAGGTCCATCCATACTCTTACAAAGGGTAAAATTTCCTTTTTTTTTTTCAGCTGAGTAGCATTCCATTGTGTAAATGTACCATAGCTGTTTTATATACTCATCTACTAGTGGACACTTGAGCTGCTTCCACATCTTGGTGATTTTAAACAATGCTGCAGTGAACATAGGGGTGCTAAAATTCTTTTGAATTAGTGTTTTGGGTTTCTTAGGATAAATTCCAGGAAGTGTAATTGCAGGGTCATAAGGCAGATCCGTTTTTAATTTTTTGCGGTAACTTCATACTGCTTTCCACAGTGTCTGCACAAATCTGCATTCCCACCAACAATGCATGACGGTCCCCCTTTCTCCTCCTCCTCACCAACACTTGTTTGTTGACTTATTGATGATGGCCATTCTGACATGTGTGAAGTAATATCTCATTGTGGTTTTAACTTGCATTTCTCTTATAATGAGTGGTGTTGAGCGTCTTTTCATGTGTCTCTCAGCCATCTGTATATCATCTTTGAAGAAGTATCTATTCAAGTCCTTTGCCCACTTTTAAATAGGATTATTTGTTTTTTTGTGTTGAGTCTTATTCTTTTTTTTAAAGATTTTATTTATTTACTTTATTAGAGAGAGAGGGGAAGGGAGGGAGAAAGAGAGGGAGAGAAACAGCAATTTGTGAGAGATACATGGATTGGTTGCCTCTCACACACCCCGCAAGCAGGGACCTGGTCTGCAACCGAGGCATGTGCCCTTCGGTTTGCAGGCTGGCACTCAGTCCGCTGAGCTACACTAGCTAGGGCAAGTTTTATAAATTCTTTATAAATTTTGGATATTAACCCTTTATCAGATGTATTGGCAAATATGTTTTCCCATTCATGGGTTGTCTTTTCATTTTGTTTACTGTTTCCCTTGCTGTGCAAAAACTTCAGTTTGATGTAGTCTTGTTTGTTTGTTTTTCCTTCTGTTTCCCTTTCCTCAGAAGATATATCAGAAAAAATATTGCTATGAGAAATGTTTGAGATTTTACTGCCTACATTTTCTTTTTTTTTTAATAATTACTTTTTTTATTTAGGAGGGAAGGGAGGGAGAAAGAGAGAAAAACATTGATACAAGAGAGAAACATCTATCTGTTTCTTTTCTTACTCATCTTGACCAGGGGACCAAACTTGCAACCTAGACGTGTACCCTGACCAGGAATCTAACCAACCTTTCACTTTGCAGGGTGATGCCCAGCCAGCTGAGCCACACTGGTTAGGGCTGTTTGTGTTTTCATCTGGGATTTTTATGGTTTTGAGCCTTACACTTAAGTCTTTAGCCCCATTTTGAATTTATTCTTGTGTGTGGTGAAAGAAGGTGGTCTAGTTTCATTTTTTTGCATGTATCTGTCTAATTTTCTCAGTACTATTTATTTAATTGACTATCTTTAGCCCATTGTATGTTTTTGCCTCCTTTGTCAAATATTAACTGACTAGAAAGGTTGGATTTAGCCCTGGTCAGTGTGGCTCAGTTGGTTGGTGTGTCATCTCCCTGTACTGAAAGGCTGCGGGTTTGATTCCTGGTCAGAGAACGTATGTAAGTTACAGGTTTGATTTGCAGTTTGGGTGTGTATGGAAGTCAACCAGTCAATGTTTCTGTCTCACGTGGATGATTCATTCTCTCTCTCTCCCTCTCTCCCGCTCTCTCCCTCCCCCCCGCTCTCTCCCTCCCCCCATCCGCTGCCCCATTCCTCTCTAAAAGCAATGAAAAAATAAATGTCCCTGGGTAAGGATTGAAAAAAAGGTATGGGTTTATTTCTGTGCTCTCTATTCTGTTCCATTGATCTGTGTGTCTATTTTTGTGCCAGTACCATGCTGTTTTGATTACTATGGCCTTACAGTATAGTTTGATAGTAGGTAGCCTGATTCCTGCAACTGTGTTTTTCTTTCTCAAGATCACTGTTGCTATTTGGGGTCTTTTGTGGTTCTATATAAATTTTTGGACTATTTGTTCTATTTCTGTGAAATACGCCATTGGTATCTTGATAGGAATTGAGTTGAATCTGTAGATTGCTTTGCGTAGTATGGACATTTTAATGATATTCATTCTTCCTATCCATGAATACAGTATATGCTTCCACTTATTTTATATTCTTCAATTTCTTTGTTTAGTGACTTAATTTTCCAAGTACAGGTTTTTTACATTCTTAGTTAAATTTATTCCTAGGTATTTTATTTTTTTTGAAGCAATTGTGAATGGGCTTGTTTTCTTATTTTCCCTTTCCGATAGTTCATTATTAGCATCTAAAAATGCAACTGATTTCTGGATATTTATTTTGTACCTGGCTAATTTACCGAATTCATTTATCAGTTCTAGTAGTTTCTTGGTGGAATGTTTAGGGTTCTCTAACTACAGTATTATGACATCTGCAAATAATGACAGTTTGACTTCTTTGGTGCCTTTGATTTCTTCTTCTTGTCTGATTGCTGTGGCTAGGACTTCTAGTACTATTTTGAAAAAGAGTGGCAAAAGTGGACATCCCTGTCTGGTTCCTATTTCTGGATGTAGTTTACTAATATTTTGTTAAAGATTTTAGCATCTATTAATCAGGAATATTGACTTATAATTTTCTTTCTTTGTAGTGTCTGTATCTGATTTTGGAATTAGGATAATGCTGACCTCATAAAATGAGCTTGGCAGTGTTCCCTCCTCTTGAATTTTTTGGACTAGTTTGAGAATGATAGGTGTTAGCTGTTCTCTAAACGTTTGGTAAAATTCACCTGCGAAGCCATCCAGTCCAGAGCTTTTGTTTTGGGCAAGTTTTACTTATCATTGCTTCTTTTTCACGAGTTGTACTTTGTCTATTCAGATTCTCTGATTCTTACTGATTCAGTTTGGGAAGATTGTATGTTCCTATAAATTTATCATTTCACCCAGGTTGTCCAATTTCTTCGTATATGGTTGTTCATAATATTTTCTCATAGTCCTTCGTATTTCTTTGGTGTCTGTTGTTACCTCTCCTCATTCATTTCTGATTTTATTTATTTGGGTCCTTTCTCTTTCTTTCTTGATGAGTCTGTTTAAAGGTTTGCCAGTCTTGATTATCTTTTCAAAGAACCAGCTATTGATTTCATTGATATTTTATCATTTTGGAGGGACTATTTCACTTATTTTTCTTCTGATCTTTATTATTTCTTTTCTTCTCTTCACTTTGGGCTTTGCTTATTGTTCTTTTTCAAGTTCCTTTAAGTGTAAAGTTAGATTATCTTTTTGAGCTTTTTTCTTGTTTCTTGAGATAGTCCTCTAGTGCTATGAATTTCTTTTTTAGGATGTTTTCCCCTGTGTCCCACAGATTTTGGGTTATGTATTCTCATTTTTGTTTGTTTTAAGGTATCTTTTGATTTCTCCCTTGATCTCATTTTTAATGCATTCATTGTTTAGTAATATGTTATTTAGCCACCGTATCTTTGTGTGTTTTTCTGTTTTATTTTTGTGATTGATTTCTAGTTTCATACCATTATGGTCAGAGAAGATGCTTGATATGATTTCAATCTTAAATTTATTGAGATTTGTTTTGTGTCATAGCATCTGGTCTATCCTTGAAAACATTTCATGAGCAGTTGAAAAGAATGTATATTCTGCTGCTTTGTGGTGAAATGCTCTTCAGAAATCAATTAAATCCATTTGACCTAGCTTGTCATTTAAGGCCATCATCTCCTTGTTGATTTGCTGTCTGGAAGATCAATCCATTGATGTCAATGAGGTGTTAAAATCCCCTACTGTACTGTATTACTGTCTATCTCTCCCTTGTGTTCATTAAGATTTGTTTTACATATTTAGGTGTTCCTATGTTGGGCTCATAAATGTTTATAAGGTTTATATCCTCTTGTTGGATTGCTCCCTTTATCATTATGTAATGTCTTTCTTTGTCTCTTGCTTTAGTTTTGGTTTTTAAAGTCTGTTTTCTGAGATATAAGTAATGCAACTCCAGCTTTTTTTCCCTTTCCGATTGCATGAAATACCTTTTTTTGTCCCTTTACTTTTACCTTATGTGTACCTTTCTTTCTGAGGTGGTCTCTTGAAGACAGTATATATATGGACCTGGTTTTCTTATCCATTCAGTTACCCTATGTCTTTTGTTTGGAGCATTTAATGTATTTACATTTAGAGTGATTATTGATAGGTATGTATTTATTGCCATTTTATTTTTTAATTATGTTCTGTTGTTTGTTTTCTGCTTTTTCGTCCTTCCTCCTCCTCCTCCTTCTCCTTCTCCTTTTCCTTCTTCACCTTTTGTGTGGGCCAAGTACACCCTCCCTCATCTTATACTTGAGACTTGATTGCTGTTGGCAGGTCAATGGGAGGGATTTACCCAGGCTAGTCAGTTTCCAAGGACTGGCTATGACCACTGACCACCAACCTCCACCCTCTGTGGAGGATCAGTTGTGCAGGGGCAAGGTATTGGTGCTCCAATGTGGTGTGTAGCTGTCCATTGGGGTTTCCTGGGTGGTGCAGGCTATGGTTAGCCCCCACCTGTGTTTTGCCTGGGGCCACCTTGTCTGAGGTATAAAGCAATCTGAGATGGCTGCTCCTTGTACTGTCCTTGGAGATTCAAGGCAAAGCCAAGGTATGAATCTAGGCTGGTTGCTGCTAGTGCTGGGTCTGGGGCCACTTAGCATGAGGTATGGGGACATGGCAGGGGGGTGTCACTGAGGCTGGCTGTTGCTTGTTTGAGAGGATTTAGGAAATTGTGCAGCATGAGCCAAGACCAGTCATTCATATGGAAAAGCAGCTTGGGTGAGTCTATAAGCTGGGTGGGATGGAGTATCTGGGCATCTCCAGGGCGGACAAACAGTGTTAGCCAAATTGATGGAGATTTAGTTGTGACACTGGACTGCTGGCTCTGTGGCTCTGTGGACCTGTGGCCAGGGAGGGGGTATTCAGGAAAGAGACAGTGGCCTCTGCCCACCATTCTGCATTGGAGAAAGCTATTTCCCAGCTTTTGCCTTGATGCCAGACACTTCAGATTCTCCCTGCATGGCACTGGTGCCTTTCAAATTGCTACCCTGGTGCTAGAGCTCAGAGAGAATAAGTCCGTGTGTGAGTTCTTTAAGAGGAACTGCTTGGGACTCCAGAAGTTTCTTACACTGACTGAGTCCCTGCTGGTTTTTGCAGCCAGAAGTTATAGGGATTTATCTTCCTGGAACTGGAACCTGGGGCTGGGGTGCCTGATGTGGGTCTGGGACTCCTCACTCCTGAGGTATCCCTCCGAAATTTTTATCTACCACACATGGATATGGGACCAACCCATTCCACATCTATGTCCCTTCTACCAGTCTGCATGGATGTGATTTCTTTAATTCTGTAGTTGTCAGACTTCCTTTCAATTAGATTTCTGATGGTTCTGAGTAATGGTTGTTCCATATTTTAGTTATGATTTTCATGTGGTTGTGCAAGGAGGAGAACTATGTTTACCATGCTGCCATCTTGACCAGAAGTCCCCACCTTTTTAGTTTGATGATGGTTTCTTTAGCCATGCAGAAGCTTTTTAATGTGATATAGTCCCATTTGTTTATTTTTTTCCCTTTATTTTCCTTGCCCTAGGAGATATATTGCCAAAATTTTGCTATGTGGGATTTCTGAAATTTTACTGCCTCTGTTTTCTGCTAGGACTTGTATGGTACCACAACTTGTATTTAAGTCTTTCATCCATTTTGAGTTCATTGTGGTATGTGGTGTAAGTTGGTGGTGTAGTTTTATTTTTTTTTCATGTACCAGTCCAGTTCTCCCAACACCATTTATTGAAGAGGCTATTTTTACTCCATTGTATGTTCATTCCCCCTTTGTCAAATATTAATTGACTGTAGAGACATGGGTTTATTTCTGGGTTCTTTATTCTGTTCCATTGATCCATGTGTTTGTTCTAACACCAGTACCAGCTCTTCTGATTGCAGTGGACTTGTAGTATAGTTTGATATCAGGTATAGTGATCCCTCCAACTTTATTCTTATTTTTCAATGTGCTGAGGCTATTTGGAGTCTTTTTTGGTTCCCTATAAATTTTTGGAGTATTTATTCCAGATTAGTGAAATATGCTGTTGGTATTTTAATAGGGATTGCATTGAATCTATAGATTGCTTTGGTAGTATGCACATTTTAATGATTTTAATTCTTCGGATCCATGAACAGGGTATGTGCTTCCATTTGTTTGTACCTTTCTCAGTTTCTTTTATAGTGTTCTATAGTTTTTCAAGTATAGGTCTTTTACCTCCTTGGTTAAATTTATTCCTAGGTACTTTATGGAGATTTGTTTCCTAGGTCCTGTTTCTGATAGTTCATTGGTGTACAAAAATGCCATTGATTTCTTTCTTTCTTTTTTTTTTTGTGATCAATTTGATAACAACTTCAAGACCATTTATTTATTTATTTATTTATTTTCTCTCTTTTTCTTTTTTTAATTATTTTTTTATATTTTATTGATTATGCCATTACAATTCTCCCATTTCCCCCCTTCATTCCCCTCCACCCTGCACACCCCCTCCCACCCACACTCCCCCTCCTTAGTTCATGTCCATGTATCGTAAGTTCTTTAGCTTCTACATTTCCCACACT
>PVKM010019648.1:0-15386 GCA_004027735.1 Carollia perspicillata
GGCCGCCCGGCGCTCCCGAGCCTGGCAGCCACCACGTTTTCCTGCCGCTTTCTCTCTCCGCGGGCTGCTGACTCCGCCCCTCTTACCGGTTGGGTTGATTGGTTCTCGACTTCTGCATTTCAATTTTCTGTGTTCTGGTTGTGTTATTGTTTATAAATATTTGTTGTCCTTAATCTTGGTTGTGAGAGGAGGTACAGTGTTTCCACCTACGCCTCCATCTTGGCCGGAAAGGACTTCTTTCTTTTAAATGTCTGAATAATACTCCATCGTATGTTTATTCTGTATTTTTAAAATCTATTTATCCTGCAATGGGCATTTAGGTTGCTTTCACTTCTTGGCTACTGTGTATAAATTCTGCAGTAAACATGGATGTGCAAATATCTCTTTCAAATTCTCTTTTCAGTTCTTTTGGATGTATACCCAGAAGTGAGATTGCTGAATCATAAGTTAGTCCCATTTTTAATTTTTTGAGTAATCTCTGTACTGTTTTCAACAGTGGTTGCATTATTTCATATTCCTGCCAACAGTGCAGAGTTTGAATTTCTCTACCATCTTTGCCAACATTGATCTTGCTTTTTTTTTTTAAGATAGTGGCCATCTAACAGGTGTGAGGCGATATCTCATTATGGTTTGGATTCGCATTTCCCTGATAATGAGTGAGTGATGTTGAGCATCTTACCATATGCTTGGTGGCTATTTGTGTATCTCTGTGGCCTGACCACAACATCTGGGGTTTTCTAGAGAGCTTTTAGGTCCCAGGACTTTTGGTGTAGGACTGGGACACAGTCACACTGTTGACAACAAAGGCAATCAACATTTCACTTACCTGCTGAGTAAGCAGTGAATTTTTTTTTTAACCTAGGCAATGCATGATACTTCACTTTGAAAACAAGCTATTGATTGCTTTATGCCCAGGGGCGATAAGCTATTGATGGATATAATGGAAAAAGGCTAACTGAGCAGACGCATTTCACTTGAAGAAGATAATTTTTCTCCCTCTGGCATTTTATGTGAAAAAGAGAGAGAGAGATTTTAAATTAAAAATGGGACATTATGATTTCCTGCTACTTGCTTTCTCTGTTAGTTAATTTTCATAATAAATTACAAAATGACCCAATTCATTTATTTGAAGGCACTATATTAACAACAACCTTTCTCCAGAAAATCCAAGTATATGGGAGCAACTCCCAAGTAGTCACAGAGAGAATGATTGTGCCCGCACGTTAAAGTTGGAGTTATGAGGGACAGTGGCCTGTCACAGGGTGAGAGGGAGGTGACACAGAGCCTGGGGCAGGCAATGAGCAAAGTTCTGTATTCTTCCTCTCCTTTTCGGGTTTTCCTCCCACCCCTAGGTTTTTGTGCTCTTTCTGCTTTATCTGCTGAGGACACGTGACTCTGATGCAGTCACTTGTTGCGAACCACTGTTTGAATGTCCACACATCTTAAACTTCCTAATGGCTTTTTAGCTGCACATTAGTTTACTTACATCACTTTCAATTCCAGTACAGTGGTACCTCAGTACGCATCGTTAATTTGTTCTGAACTTGTGACAAGTACTGGACGATGAAGCATTTTCTCTTGTAGGGCAGTGTCCTGACTCAGACAAATTCTGGCAAGTGCAACGAGTCCAAATCAAGCACGGAGTGGTGAAACTTTTTTTTTTTTTTCTCATCAACATGTGTTGAGTACAGGGTTTGACAAGTTTTAAAGCTGACAAGTACCAAGGTACGACTGTACTTGAAAGGAATTAAGACATCATATAACCGAACCCTATCATTTTACAGATGAGAAAACCAAAACCCTGAGAAATTAAGTACCTCTTGAAAGGTCAGACAGATCGTTAACAGTCTCATTTCTGAATTTTCCTATTTCTTCTTCCTGACAATGGCGCTGCCATCTTCCTAAATACTCAGGATCTTACCTGGGGATAATTTCTGAGTCTTCCCTAATTCTTATTCCATTGGTGTCTAATTCTTAAGTCACTAAGTCTTATTGATTCTTCTTTCAAGACTCTGGTATTGTAACTCCCCTGTATTTCACTTCTGTTGTTTCAGCACCTCATTCCTCCGTCCCTGCATACCCTAGGTCATTATAGTGGCCTCTTTATCTGACCCACCTACCTCCATGTCTGAGCTGCCAGGGAGTCCCAACTCTGGCTGCTCATTACACTGACCTGGAGCATGGTGACAGAAAATAAAAGCAGTTTACCTGTGCCAGCACCATCCCTCACCCCCCCACCCCCCCATTCTGATCACATTTAATTAATTGATCTGGAGAGAAGCCTCTTTGTGTGTTTTTTAAACACAAGTTCTCCAGGTGATTCTAACGGGCAGTCAGGATTGAACGATGTTTTCCACACCCCTGAAACACTTCTTGGCCAGCGTGATCCTCAAGAATCGTCTGTGTCTCCTCGTTGCTTTTGGTTTCCGGATACCTGCCTCTTCCAAGCATTCAAATTTCTTATGCTTCTCTTGCCTCTGCTTTTTGGTAGGAACTTATGCTCTAGTCATGTCATTCACTTCTTAACATCAAAATTACCTCCCACAGTATCCTATTTGCAATTTGAATTGTAGCGCTCTCTGCCCTCCTCTCTGCTTACCCTAAATGGCTGCTCTCGAGGGGTTATCTCAGGACCGGTTTCCTCCAAGGAGCCCTGTCTGACTCTTCTGGCTGTTATTCCCCCCTTTTGTCTCAGACTCTTTTATTTTTCATGCTTCTACTGTCTTGTATTTGTTCAAAGTGAGTGTTTTCAGCTGTTTGATGGGATGGAGAGCTCCTTGAGGGGAAGGACAAGTGCACATTCCTTTTTCTGTAGACCCCACAGCACCAAACAGTGGCTGACATATAATCATATAATATATGAATTCGGTGGAACTTGGTATAAACCCAGGAGACTAGAAGGAAGCTCGGGGAGTTTCTCATGGTGGCCCCTCTTCCACAGCAGGAGGGCAGGCTGACACTCTGACTAGGACAGTCCTAACGTTAGCTCTCGTTTCACAGTTGCTGGTGGATTGGTCTCCAGGACACTGTTACACACGGCTTTTCCATAGTGCAGGTGCAGGTCTGGGATGTTAAACTACAATTTGTGCTGGCAACATAGGTCATAACTGCAATTTGAGTGAAAACACCTTATAGAAGCAATAACATTTTGATGAACCAGAAGCAATAACTTGGAACATTCAATTAGCCAGTTTTCTTCCACTCAACTCTTGACAGGAAGAGATACATTATAATTAAAAAATGTATAGATAGGCAGAAATTTATTTTAAAAATAAATTCCAAAGGCCTACTTCTGGGTTAGGTTGAGAGGGTCAGTGGAAATTTGCCATCAGAATGATGACCCTGTGATTCTGCAAGACTTCTATTTACTCATTCGTTCATTCACTCATTCACTTATCCACTCTCTCTGCAAAGTACTGTACTGAAAACTTAGGGTAATACCTGTACTGAAATTCCAAATAGGGGAAGAATTATGTGGATGTTGATAAGTGTGTTGCAAAGCAGAGAGCGAGGGCATGGGGGCAGTGAGGTGGGGGATGTGTAAAGGCTGGTTGGACTTCAGGGAACTGAGTGATCACTCCTGATTGGTGGGCTTGGGGAAGGATTCATGGAGGAGGCAGGCTTTGATCTGGTTTTTGAAGGACATGATTTGGGAAAAGGGTTTTCCAAGCCAACAGATCAGCATGTGTCCAACATGAAGTTGAGAAGCCAGGACAAAGGCAAGGGTTCCAGCTGGCTGGAGTATATATGTGATTGGGTATTGCGGGAGATAGGAGATAAGACTGGTTTGGATGGGGCCAAATCAGAGATGGATTTGGGGACTCATGTAAACTATGTTGGTGTTATTCACGTGTGTAAAAGGTCTTTGAGTGTGGCAGTTCTTCAGGGTAATTGATTGCTCTGGCATCAGGAGCGGGGAAGATTGGCCATGGCAGTAGGAAGAACAGATAGAAGGTTCTTTAATCCTGTGGAACTGGCCTACACTGTAGTTTAATAGAAATGGAGGAGAGGGCCATTGTGAGAAATGAGAGGAGTAAAATCCCTAAAACTTGGGAACTTTTTATATGAGTATATATCAATTAGAAAGACAGTCAAGATGGTTTTGATCTGGGCAAAGAAGAGAGTCGATGGTCCCTTAATCAATAGGTGATTAAAGAGGAGGAGAATTTTAGGAGGAATGATCATGAATCCCACTTTGAATATATGTCAATGCGAGGTATCTGGGTGGAAACATCTGGCAGGCAGTTGGAAGTCTTGGGGTGGAGCTGTGTGATGTAGTCAGAGATGGTGAAGCAGACGTAAGAGCCGTCCGCACAGTGCTGACAGGTGAAACCGTGAGAGCAAATAGCATCCCGAGGGGAAGGGGGGGAGGGGTGTTGCAGGAGAAGACAGCTGGAGGCGACTTTGGAACTGTGTCCAGAAAGGCAGCAGAAAATTCAGTGAGCGCACTGACGAATAGTGTTAGCTGTTATAGGGACTCCCAAGGGGCTGGAGGATCAGGTTAGTCATCGGATTCTGTTACTGTGGTGAGACTGGTGATCACTGAGGGGACATTTTCACTGGAATACCGATGATAGAATCCAGATTTCAAAGGGTGAGTACGTCAGAAGAAAAGGGAAATTAAGCAGAGGACATCTGTTTTCTGAATACTTTTTCCATCCATCCAGCAATATAACACATTTGAAAATGATTTAAGAAGTGTGGTCAAAGAGTATATATATTTTTATGAACAATGAGCACCCCGTTTTCCTTAAACATTCCCTACATATAGAGCTCCTTTCGGGTAGAAATGTCATCATTCATCTTTGCACCCTGTCCATTCCCGTCTTCTGAAAAAGCGATAGGAACACCAGGCCTGAGCTCATGGCTATATCAGTTTAGGAGCCCCAGGTACGGGAGGTCTCACTGGGTGGATTCTCAGTGGGGCCCACAATGTGGGGCAGCATGTGGCGAGGTCTGTGGGGAGCAGCAGGAGGAGGCCACGTCCCACCCTTCACAATAACAGCTGCCACTGCTAAATGCCTCGGGCCAGGCAGTCTGCCAAACCAGGCCCACTGTGGTTTTCTCCCTGCCCCTCTGCTCTCAGTCCTCCTGTCCTGATCCTCTCCCCAGTCCATTTCAGCGCAGGGCCACCACCTTTTCTCTAGAAAATGGGGCATTCTCTCATAGCCTCCGAAGTCTTCTCTCTGACTTCCATCCACATCGTTCTCTCCTGCCTCTAGGATTGCGCTCTACTGACCTTCATCAATTTCTCTTAGTTGTCGACCATGTGTCATCATGTCCCAGGACTTTCCTCTCTCTGTACATAGTGGGTTCTCTCCGGGAGACCTCATCCTACTCACGGCTCTAGCCGTTCTCTCCGGGACTCCCCAAATGTTCTGGCTCCAGCCCTTGATCACCTTATCCAGGGCCCTGCGTGTGTGCTGCTTCACTTACGGGTCCTTGAGGCATCTGAAACTCCAGTCCCAAACTGACCTCATTATCTGTCCTCCTAAACGTGCCCCCTCACCGGTGTGGCATCATCTTCCACCCAGCCCTGGGTCACAAGCCTCCTCTGATTCTTTCCTTCCTAGTCATCAGTCACCAGGTTTTGTTACTTCCATCAGTGAAATGTCTGCGACATGCCCAGACCCATTTCCCACATGCTATCGCCACCACTACGTCCCTAACGCCAGTCCTCACATCGGTTTCCTCCACTTTTACAATAACGTGTTAACTGTCTCCAGTTTCCTGTCAAATCCATCTTAAATACTACTGAGGTGTATCTCCAATGAGTTTTACCCTCCCACTTAAACAGTTTTTGATGGCATCTAATGATATAAAGTTCGAATTCCTTTGCTTGGCATAGAAGGCCCTTTTCCACAGACTCCTGCTTTAGCGTCCTCTCATTTCACCCCTCCCCCTCGCCCTTTTAGCCTGTGTGACAGCTGCCTCACCTCCTGCCCTTGTCACCCCTTGGGTGGGGTAGTACCTAAGACAACTCCTCTAAGAAGATTTAGTGTACTGGGTTCTTGGGGATCGTATCACTCCTTTGCCAGAACTATTCATACTTGTTCCATTGCCTGATTTTCTGTCAGCCCTACTGGTTTGTGAGTACATATGAGCAGAGATTCTCTTATTCATCTTTCTATCCCTAGTTCCAAGCAAGGCACCCGATAGGTGTTTGTGGAAATGAACTGAGACCACAAAGAACACCCCCCACCTCAAGCTAGTGACTCCAGTGAATTGATTGATTCAGGTCCCCTCACCTCCATGGATCACGGACTAGTTGAGGTAAATTATGTGGCAAGCATTTGCCTCTCTTTGGTCAGAAACAGAATTCTGTAACTCCTTAAACCATGATCTCTGGACTAGATTTCCCTAATAATTATCCATGGCTTTATTCCTTTTCCAGCACATTGAAGCTTTCTCCTTCATTCCCTAATTTAGGTTTTCCCTGACCAATAACTTCTCCTTGACAGACAGACATTTGAGGCACATGCCACATTTAAAGCTTCTGTTTTGTTGCCCTGACTGGTGTGGCTCAGTTGGTTTGGCATCATCTGGCAAAGCAAAATGTTGCTGGTTCGATTCCTGGTCAGGGCACATGCCTGGGTTGCAGGCACGGTCCCAGGTTGGGGCATGGGTGAGAGGCAACCACTTGATGTTTCTCTCCCTCTTTCTCTCCCTTCCTCTCTACCTGAAAATAAATAAAATCTTAAAAACCAAAGCTTCTGTTTCTGCAGACATCTTTGATCAATGATTGCGATGGTATGTGTGTGTGTATGTAGAGATATTTATCTGAACATAAAACTATTTGATGAGGAAATATTCAGCAGACCAATTGGATGATTCACTTAGTGAATAATGTCGTCTTTTACGTTAAATTGAAGCCAATCCTGGATGGCAGTAAGCAGAGTCATTAACAATTGGAAAATACATTTCAGAAACATTCAGAGCTAACTAAAAGATGTGGTGGAGAGATGTTTATCTATGGCTGTGACAGTGTGAATGCGGGAGAATTAAACCAGAACTGAGAAATGTGTCAGTCTGATTCAAGCTTCCACGGTGAACCGTGGGGATTGGGCATGAGTATCAGTTTCTGGTAAAAAGTCAAGGTGACATGTTGAAATCCCGGTCCTGCTACACTGTGCCAGTAGTCACGTGGCCACTGCAGGGCTTGACAGTGGGAACGGTGGCCTCCCTGGGCATGTGTTTGAGGGATGGACAGTTGCTTGAACCATATTTGCAAGGCTATCATCTATTTTCTGCTTTAGTTATATATAGGATAATTTTTTCCTTAAGAATTTTTTTAACCAAATTTTAGGCTACAATATAGCAACACTTGAGAAAGTCATTTTGAAATAGTGGTAAATACTGTTCAGATCCAAAATGACGACTACTTTCAAAGAAGTCACATTGTTTTGTTTTGTTTCTTGTTTTTCTTTAAACTCAAGGCATCACTGAGCAGAGGGGAGGAGCAGTGAGGAGGTGCGGTCCTGAGTGGCTAACTGCCACAGAACAGGCTGGGGAGTAAGTACTGGGATGCCAGCAGGAGTTCAGAGTTCTAGGGCCAGAATGTCTGGCGACCGTGGCTCTCTCTCCTCTGGTGCGAAAACGGTGGCCTGAGTTGTTGCTGTCTAAACGTGGGCCGAGGGGAAATAAGTGTAGTCATTGGCAGTGAGGCTCGCGGAGGACTCTTTTGAAAAAGTGTGTGGGGCCGAACTTGGCTAGTGATGCGTCCCGTCTGCTGTCTCCAGCCTTCCCCCCGGCCGGGGCCATTCGTGAACCCCCCACCCCCCGCCCCCCGATCCTACTGTTACACGGTCTCAGCTCTAAATATTTTCAAAAGCTCTAGCAGTAATTAGACAAGCTACTATGAAAGAGAGCATTATACAACCGTTAAAAACATATACAAAAACCAAAGCTCATTAGAGAAAGATAATATTCATGCAGATTTTACAAACCGTGTCTTTAGGGTGGCCCAATAAGTAGAAATATGGGGACCCATGCTTGTCACTTTTCATGCACATGGAGAGACTGGAAGGTACCATTCCTAAAGGAAGGGGAGGAACAGCCTAGGACCAATCATTAGAATTAACAGAACCAGTGACAAAGATATATTATTACTGTTAGAATCAAGATTGCTTAGTATGTTTAGAGTAGCTGAATAAACATGATCTAGGCAGTAAGAATAAAGACTTTAAGTAAAGCTAATCGTATTGAGCATGCAGCAAGTGAAATTAGTGAGAGACTCAGCTACCTGTGTATTCCAAAAGTAGATTTTTCTCAAAATATCGAGGGCATCCTGAGGTGCTTTTAAGGAGGCATAAATGTTAAAAAATATTTAAATGGTACTATCAGATTTTTGCAGATTTTTTTAATAACGATGAGGTGTTTCAGTGATATCAGCTGTCATTTGAGATTCAGTCACAGTAATCACTTCCAAATTTTGAAAAATTCTCGAGTTGAAGACATGGTGTGCTCATGTTTATATTCTGTTTTCTCTAATAATCTCACAAATTCTCATGGTTCCCCTCACCTCTGACAATTTGCTTATTTATATTCAAAGTTCACAGTTGACTGGCTGGCTATAATTGTTTTCTGGAAAAAATAGAGCTGAAAAAAAATGCAGCAATGTCTTGCCTGGTGTGCTCTGCTATGTTCCCCCGCCTGAGGGCTGTGCTCTGAAACCCGCCTCTTAGTGGCTATTCCTGTGTGTCCCTCTCAGCGCATGGGCCATCATTCCTCACCTACACAGCGATGAGTGCCTGAGATTCCAGAATACCTAAGTCAGTAACCTCCAAGAGACAGGCCCCTAGGAGACGCAACTACCGCTCCCTCCGTGCCCCTGCTGTGTTCTCTCAGCTCTGCATGGTGTGCGGTGAAGGAGATGTGCTGTCGGTGAGATTCAGGAGAACTCAGCCCGTGCAGCTCAGACCTCTGGAGGCCTGATGCTCTTCTCGACATGTATACTGATGATAGTTCTATCTAAACGCCTCACTTGCTCCACACACAGTGCTGTGTATACATTCCGTGTGTAAAGTCGAACAGCTTTCACACAGGTGTCTGATTATGCCACAGGGGTGTTTCCATAGCACGGTGTGTGCCTGGGGTAAGGGGCCTGAAGGTGAGAACTGACACGTCGAGCTTAAATGGAAAGAACCCCTCTGTGGTAAGGAAACTAACACTTTACAATGAATATCAGAAGTAGAAATTACATTTCAGGATTTATTCATTGAATTCACCATTTAGCCTTGCCAAGATGCAGGCAGTTTTGTGCAGAAACGATCAAGCTGTTTTAATGTCACACAGAAAGGTTCTCATTTGGTTTTAAGTGGTCTTCACTGGGCTTGGAAGATACACGTGCTAAGAAACTTCAAGGCCACAAAGTCAAATAAAAGGGCCCAGAACATGGTGGACATAAATTGCAGGCTGGGGTAGAAATTACTGTGAAGTGTGAAAAATGGGGAGTGGCATGCTGTGTGAGGCACATTTAATGCACACTTTGTGAGTGTGTACGTCCAGCCCTGAAACCCAGGGTCCTGGAGAGGCCCGCGTCACTATCTGTTGGACCCTGCATGCTGAAAAGACCAGAGACCTTTCTACAGAAGTGTAAAATGTTATTTTGTAAGCAAATGTGGAGCCACATTATACTTAACAGCTTTTTAGTTCAGGCATGTTTCCTGAACTAATTGTGCGTGTTTCCTGTTCTATTAAAAAATATTTGAACCCAAACAGCACATGGAAGAGTGTGTGGCTCTCAAAGTTTAGAGATTTTGCTACAATTAGAGCACATAATTCAAGCCTGGAGTACGGCATTGTGTCATTTTACCTCTGGTCCTGACTGGGGAGTTCAGTTAACAAGAAGCATGGGGCGGCCTTTGTCAGAACAGGTTTTCAGGGTGATCTTATCTGTGCACAAGACTGCAGGCAGAGTTCTGGAATAACGTAAAGGTGGCCTTATGGATTCCATTTTCCTTCCGTGAGAAATGAGTGGTGTAGAGTACTTCAGTTTGGAAATTAAAGCTGGTGCCCTAGCTGGGTGGCTTGGTTGGTTGGAGGGTCATCTCGCCACACACTGAAATTTTGCAGGTTTGATCTCGGGTTGGGGTGATTGATGCTTCTCTTTCACATCAATGTTTCTCTCACTCCCTCCCTTTCTCTCTCTCTCTTTAAAACCAATAAAAACATATGTCCTCAGGTGAGGATGGAAAAAGAAGTTGGTGAGTGGTTTGGGTAAGGGACACAAGGATAGGGCAGTGGGCATGGGCACCTGAAGGGGGCTTGGAGACTCGATGTTGCTGGTCACGGCAGGTGGCTGGGCCTACCTAAGATCGGGCTTGAGGTACCAGATGCCACTTGGAGCAACTGGAGAGCAGGGTTTTGTTGGCAAACTCCTTCCTAAGGATTAAAACCTTTTCTGTATCATCTCTATTTGAGACAAGGGGAAATCAGACAGCGGGGAATGGTTTTGGCATTCAGTGCCAGCTTCACAGAGGCTGGGGGCTCAGAAGCTCATCTTGAATGGACAGTCTCATGCTATGGGTCACAGGGTCAGACTCTCCTTGATAAGAGGGGTGGAAGCTGAGCTCATATTGTCAAAAACACCTGAGTTGGAAAATGGGGGGACAGTGGGAGAAAAATCTAGTTTTCTTAAAAAACAGAAGTTTTAATGGGTGCGTGTTTGGAGAGCTTTTCAGACTGGATGGGCAAAGAGGAGCAGTGTGAGGGGTTAGGTGCTCTCAAACGGTGGGAAGACAATGAGACCTAAATGGGGGGTGAGAACTAAACCCCTCTGTGGGCCTGGCCTTCACAACAGAGCTGGAAGAGATAAATCCTACATGCTCCCAGGCACGGATTTCCCTGGAACGGTACTTCAAAAATATAGAGTCCTGGGCCGAATCAGCTCAGTTGTGTGCGAATGTGTGTTTCTAAACCATGATGCATGCTTTCTTGTCTCTTAACCTTGACCCTTGATCTCCACTCTCCACTCCTCCTACCACGTAGGAAATATTTTCTTGAACTTGTGACTTCTTTGTTCCAGCGTTTTCATGGTAGTCAGCAGCGTTACTCTGAGAAATCTGCCTTCTCCCCTGACATTTGTGGAAGTGGCCTTCCTGTGGGGCAGCTTAGCTTCGTGTTGGGGGAAGAAAGGGAATGTTCTTACCAGAACCTAAAATACGGCTCTCCAGGGTGAGCTACTGAAGGACTAGAATATTTAGGTTTTCCAAGATGCAGGTGGGAGAGCTTCTCTGAGGGTTTGGGAAAGATATCTCCTCCTTATGCATCTCCTCTGACCACTTAAGTGTTTGGGATCTGAAGGAGGTTGGAGGTTGGGATCAAGAGTCAAATGGGGTCTTCTTGGTAGATTTCTTGGTTGTTTTGTGGACTAATAATATTTATCAGAGTCTAAAATACCTAATAAATGAGGACTTGGGGGAGGGGGTCACTTAATATATCCTTAAAGAGAAATGCATGTTGGAAATCATGTAAGATTATCCAAAAAGATGGAATATCTTTATGGCCCAGTTTCCAAATAAACCATGTGAAGGAATGGAATTTCATCCTCATCCTACAAACACTTAAGATACGAAATGAGGTTTTGGCTGAACGTGGAGAAAGGAATTTCAGAGTGGCGTGTTTGTTAAGGAAGCCCCGGCTGCCTCCATGAAACAGTAGCCTGCTGGATGTGCCCTGGTTACCTGCTCTCCGGGGTTGCCTACACGCTGCAGAGCGCGGTCCAAGCCATTTAGCCAGCAAGACTGGAGTTCTGCCTGGCAGCCTGTCCCTTCCCTGGCTCTGACTCAGTAGCCATGTGCTGGAGTGATTTGTGGAGCCTCTCAGGGAAAAGGAAGATACACTCAACCATGAATGTCAGAAGCTGAAATTAAATCTCAGAATTTATTATTCAAGCTACCTTTTGCCCCATTAAAATGCCAGCGAATTAGTGCAGAGGCTCTGGAGCCACTCGAAGGTCCCACAGACACCGTCTCTGAGGAAGAGGCTAAGGCGGCAGAGCCCCCACCCTTGCCTTGTGTCCAGGGGCACAGGAGCCCCTTCCCCAGAGCCTCGGGGACTGAGGTCACAGCGTGTCAGGGGCCCTCAGGCAGTAGCCACAGGAGGGGAAGAGCATCGGTGAGCAGGTTTGCTGGATAAAGTTTAGGCTTACTAACTTGGAATTTAGAATAATTCAGACAAGTTCTAAGCAGAGATTTACCTGTACTCAGCAAGTTCTTTCTTCAGAAAAAGTGGAAGGTATTAGCATAAATATCACAAAGGAAATGCTTAACAAACCAATGAAGTCAAGTACTTTTCAAGGATTCTTAACACTCTAGAACTACTTATTAAATTTCATAATTAATTAATAAAGCTCATTTAAATGTCTTTCATTAGAACAGATCCTTTGGGGCCTTTTAACCAGTCACCAATTTGTTAGAATCAGTTGTTACATGAAACCTCCTTCTTTGACTGTGAGCTCTCCAGGGTCCAGAAGTATCCTCCGGGTGGTGTCTGCAGAGGGCTTTGCATATTGTAGGTGCTCAGGAAATCCTGGTTTAGTTGTGGAAGTAGTAATGATATCAATTCATGATATGAATTACAGGCTGTGTCTCCCATGGCATATTTGGTAGGGGTATACTGTCTGAAGTTTGTCTTTGTACGATCAGAGGGAAGAAAGGACTTGCTGAACAAACTAATTGTAAACAAGATTATAATGCTTATAATTTTACTTGGCAATGTATATTCTTAAAGAAGAATAAACAAATACACATTGCATATTTCCGTGTAAGTAGAGACTGTACTGCTTAATCTGGTGCTCTGATATGATTGTCATAAATCATTATTTTTGGTTGATTATAGGAAGATCTTCTTTCTAAGACTTAATTCATTTACTTTTAGAGAGAGGGGAAGGGAAGGAGAAAAAGAGAGAGAAACATCAGTGTGTGAGCGATACGGAGATCCCTTGCCTCTCACACGATCCCCACCTAGGGACCTGGCCCGAAACCCAGGCATGTGCCCAGGCTGGGAATCAGACCAGTAACTTTTAGGTTTGCAGGTCAGCACTCAATCCACTGAGCCACATCAGCCAAGGCTAAAGGAAGATCTTTAAACTGTTTGGACTATTCTGTTCTTTAGCTGTAGTTGTTGGCTCAGTCAGATCTTTACTAACTTAATGCAGTTTTATTATACGTATAAAAAGTAAATAATTTTATTTACCAAAAGCCTGTAATCAAGTCAAAGCCTGTTATAGACACAATTAACTTTGGAAGTGCAGGTGGAGTCTAACTCACATACTGGTTATTTCCTTCCCTTCACACGTGCCTTTGGTGTTAGGTGTCGCTGGATTGTTGATTTTGTGAGAATTCTGCTTTGTCCTTATAACTCTGCCTGGCCTCTTAAGACCACCAGAGACCCCCATTTACACACAGGCTCCCTTCATCATTCTGGCCATAAAGATCTGCCCCACTGCTTTTTAAGAGAATAAACAGGCCAGACTACCAATCAAGACTGGGAAGTATATTTCTATTTTGCTTTATTTTGATCAGATTTGCACAGCAAATACTATCAGGGGAAGCTGTGTGTGGGTCTGCACTGCTCATGTAAAGACTTCTTTTCACCC
The DNA here is from genome assembly GCA_004027735.1 of Carollia perspicillata. Classification (NCBI taxonomy): domain Eukaryota; kingdom Metazoa; phylum Chordata; class Mammalia; order Chiroptera; family Phyllostomidae; genus Carollia; species Carollia perspicillata. The sequence continues at coordinate 13,601 of PVKM010019648.1, forward strand.
AGTGGTCCCTCTGTTTCTCCTGACCTGGCTCTGTGGCTCGGTGTATGACCCAAGTGAGTGTTCACGTTGTAGTCCCTGAATGCCAATGAAGGTCACCTGTATTTCAAGGCAGGGAGCTAATTTGTGTAACTTATTCCTTTGCAGCTTTAGGACTATGGGGCATGCTAGCTTTTCTCTTAACCTTTTTAGATGTAATTCAAATAGCAACCCCCAGTGGTAAGGAGAGCACTCCTTTTGATGTGGCCTCTTTTGATTTTTCTCTCAGTGTGGTGGAGTGAAGGTTCCTTATTCCTGCCAGTGGTTGAGATGCGGGTCAGGGGAGGGGGAACTCACACTCTCTGTTGAGTTTATAATCAACAAATTCTTATCCTGAGGACTAGAGTAGAGTTGAAGTGTCTCTCTCCTGAGCTTCTCTTTCAAGGACTTAACTGTAAAAGCAACTTCTCCTTCAAAGCCCTTATCATTTTCCGACTCCCCTTGCCAGCTCAGCAGCCTCCGTGTGCAGCCCAGCCCGCACTCTCGCCGCTGCATTCGTTGATTCACGCCTCTGAGTTGGCTGAGGTGTCACCTGACGATTAGTCTTGCCGTAATTATGGATGGCATCTTTGCAGCATACTTATTTCTCTCCTTGGCTCACTTGGATTCACACTGATTTTGTTTAGTCAACAATCTGACAGGTTACCCATGGCATTTTTTTTTCTTGCAATTGTCCCTGCACTTATCTCTCTGTCACAGATTGCCTTAGGAATGCAGTGTGAGAATTTTGTATTTCTCTTGACTGAAATGGCTTTTCCTTGGCATGGACCGAAGTCCAGATAAGGGTCTTGCCTCAGAGCTGTTCTGAATTGTGTTGGTATTGGAGGGGGGGGGATGGTGGATGCCACGGAAAACCCTTCCATAGACGGTTGTTTTTCAGTCTCCTTGTCTTCAAAGTTTGCTCTCCAGGCTGGGTCAAGTCTGAACAGTTCCCCAATAAGTTATGTCTCCTGTGGATTCTGATAACCTCTTTTAACAATCTTTTAAGGATGGATTTTATGTCAAGTTTGGGATCTTAGAAGGCAAACAAAACAAACACAGGATTAAACTCATACTTGACAGAAAAATCAAATCAGTTTTCTGGTGATTAGGGTGCATTTGGACAAAGTGAATTATATTCTTGGTTATACCTTCTGGTAAACTCGAGAATATTTTTTTGTTCTTGTTGCTGTTATTTTATTTTGTCCCCTCCCTCACCAATTGCCAATTTTATTAAAATACACTCTAATGTATCTTGGACAATAATTCCGTTTCATGATATGGTCTGTCTAGCTGATGCTGGAAGAATTATGACGTTCTTCAGCTGGGGGCACTCCTTTTACGCTGGGTCGCTTGTGTGGCCCGTGAACCGGGCCACCTCTTTGGCTTGCTCCTGGTGCAGGGAAGAATTCACGCAGCAGGCTTGTGTCTGCTGTCCTGACAAAGGCCTGCTTGCCATGTTAGTTGTTGCTGGCATCTGGGCCTGTGACTGGTAAACCATCCTCTATGGGAATAGAAACCTTTCCCTAACTGATAAGGGCGTGTCCCTCTATCTCAGCTGTTTGCACAAACAATGTGGTTTTTGCTGAACACCTGCTTTCCTTGGGGGAGACTGGGATTTTGGTACATGCTAGGCAGAGAGCACCTGAGTGATCAGCCCCCAGTACAACGAACCTTGGGCACAGAGTCTCTGATAAACTTCCCCGGGCAGCAACATCACACATAGGTTGCTGCTGTTTTGTTGCTGGGAGAAGTGTGCTCTCTGGTGACC
>PVKM010019649.1:0-24065 GCA_004027735.1 Carollia perspicillata
CAGAACTGATCCATGGGCAAGTAAATCCTCTCACCCACGTTCAGGTCCAGGAGGCCTTGGACCACAAGCACACGCTGCCAGCCCTTGGTGACCTGGTGTGGGGGTAGAAATTGTTACATGGGAATGTCCTAAGAAGGTTAACAAAAATGTGTGTAAAAGCACTCCCCTCTGGCCTTATGAAAGAGGGAGTACCTACAGTCTTCTCTCACAGTACTGATCCCCCACCACAAGGATGTATACCCACAAACACGCTGAAAAGAAACTCTAGCCAAAGGATTGTTTATTTAGTCCACTGCTCATGAGCCCTCCTACCTTCTCTACCTCAAACCAAAGATCTTCGTTGTCCTGTTGCTCTGTGTCATGGGCACCCAGAGGATAGCACCTGACTCAGACCACCACTCAGGAATCTTACCCATCCTGATCTTTCCCTCCCCACCTCAGCACTATCCCATCGCTCTTTTTTACTGCCTCTCCTGGATCCCTGATCTCATTTCTATTAGCACGATGGTTACTAAACTCATGTCATTAAGAGTTAACAGATAAGCTGTGACCAGCGTGGCTCAGTTGGTTGAGCGCTGTTACAAAAGGCAAAAGGTTGCTGGTTCAAACCAGGGACAGGGCGCATGCCTGGGTTGTAGGCAGATCCCTGGTTGGGGTGTGTGGAGAGAGGCAACTGTTCGATGTTTCTCTCCCTCATTTTCTCCTCTCTCTAAAAACAAATAAGAACAAAATCTTTCATAAAAAAATCATAAATACCCAGTAAATAAAAAATGGAATGATAATTAGTGGAAAATCCTTTAAAAAAAAGAGTTGACATAAAAACCTAAGAAATAACTAATACAGCTGCTGTCAGTTGTTTCTGCAAATAAAACTCAAAGTAAACAGGCAGAAGAACTGACTTCAAAAGTAGAAATAAAAATGTGCAGACTGGCCTATTATCACAAAAGTGACCAGCCCCAGAGCACCCTGGCTGATCCTCTTAACTTCTACTCTGGAAATTTCTGTGTACAGCTAAAAAGAGGAGCAGGGTCCCACATCACTTAACACAATAACCCCAAAGGGTCTGCACACCGTTCCAGACCAGCAGGCCACTGCCCTAACTGCACAGACAGCCACTGAGAAGCTGTGTAGAAATACCAATATTCCACCCCTACTTGGAGATACAGCTTCCTTGCCTTGTGTGGAGACTGCACTTCCATTTTGGAAGACTCTTTCCAGTGTTCCCACTTGTAGTCTAGGGATCTGGTTAAAATACAACTTCTAATACAGAGTCTGGGGTGGGATCCAGGATTCTGTATTTCTAATAAGCTTCCGAGTAACCCAATGCTGCTGGTCCACGAACCTTACCTGAGCACCAAGGGTCTTCAAAGGCCAGCCCAGCCTTGTTCACGCTCACCAACTTGGTCATCCCAAAGGTGCACTTTTTCTCTAAATCCACGAGCCATTTGGCCAACCCAAGTGAGAACAGAACTTGTTCTTATGGGGCTGCAACACCCAACACACGAGCCACATCAGTGTGTCATGGTGTGGTGGGCACAGCACAGGCTCTGCAGTCAGAGAAGACCAAGCCGTGCACCAGATGTGGCTTTCTTATTCTCTTCAGCCCAAGTGTTCTCTCCTGTAAACTTGGGATTACATCAACAACAACACCCCACTGGATCTGAATATACACATGAAGCACTGAGCCCAGCACTTATGACCTGACTCGCAAAATGCCCTGTAAATGTAAACCATCACCAATAGTAGAGGGATTGCCACTACTATTTCCTGACACCATTGTTTCTAGGTTCTCCTCCAACCTCTCTGAAACCCCTCGATAAATTGGGACTGAGAAAACACAAAAGGTATCCTGTTAAAGGTACCCTCTCGGCAACCTCCAACCTAAGAGGCAGATAAACAATGCCCCTGATACCGCACCTCTTGTGCAAGAGCTTTCAATCACCCATCCTGACCCAAAAAGCTTAACTGCACCACAAGCAAAAACTGAGCTGAAAGTACTGCTCCTCCAGGACCGAAAACTCTCTGCATCAGACTAAAATCCCACATATAAAAACAGACTAAAATCTGTCTAAAACTCCCCCAGAGAAGAGAGAACTTAAATGTTCTCACAACAAAAATAATAACGTAAATATGTAAGCTGATAGATGTGTTCATTAACTCAATGGGGGAAGAAGGTCTTTACAACGTATATATGAGGTCTGCCCAGAAAGCATCCAGGCAAGTAATATGAAAAATAGAGACATCTACTGAAGAAGATACAAGAAACATAGGACAATGACACCATGGTCCCCTTCAAAGAGAGCACGTTGGGACCTCACACAATTCTCCCAATCGCCATCAGCTGCCCTGTCACATTTTCCTGAATTTCATCAACGGTCTGAATTCTCTTCCCTTTCAAAGGTGATTTATGTTTTTGGAAAAACCAGAACTCACAGGGTGCCAAATCTGGGCTGTAGGAGGCTGAGTCATCTAGGTGACTTGGTGTTTCACACACACACAAAAAAAACTCTGCAAGAGATGTGACGCAGGAGCACTGTCATGCTGAAGCTGCCAATCATCAGTTGCCCATAGCTGCAGGCTTCTGAATTATCCAAATAGTTTCCACGGAGGAATGTTCGAGCTTAATGCAAAATTTGATGCAGATTCATTGTTCTCCACGCTCAGTCCTTTTGAATACCACAGCCACACAGTACACATGCTCATTCAACAGTGTCTATCACCCCCACTGACTAGTACAGTGAAGTCGTCATTGTTCACACACGCACATTCCAGGCCACTCTCCTTGGCTGGCAGGTTACATAGATGTTGCACAAACCATTCTTGTCATATTAATAATGGCTGGACTTTTCCCCGACAGACCTTGCATAGTGTATCAAACCATCACATTGTACACTTTAAATATCTCACTATTTTATTTGTCAGTTATACCCCAACAAAGCTGGAAAGAAAAACTCTGGGGAGTTTTCCAAACGGCTGGGACACTCTGGAAAGTTTTGAAAGCATCAATCATCACTTTCATTAGCAAGGCACAAAAAACACAGGAAGTTGTGAAGGGAAGAGCTACATATAAATTCCAGATTCTCATACTGCTCTATCTCTTTTTCATGTCCTGTCCTAAAAGCTTTGGATTTCAAATGCACTCATGTGAAACAATGTTTAAAAACAAATACTGAAAGGGATCAAAGTCAAGTTACGAACATTGCACAACTAGATAAGCTTTATTATTTTAATAGCTACTTAGCAACTTCCCTAAACACAAATGGGAGGGGGGACATTTTTAATGACAAAATGTTTAAGATCCTCAAAGAAATGAAAACAACTTTCAATATTTTGGTGTGGAAAATATGAATAAGAGGAGTGGCCTCTTGAACACAAAGCCGGTGCACTGTTAATAACTTTGAGAGTCTGACTTAGGAACACTACCATGCCCAGAACCCAAACAAGCCTTCGACACAACACTCCCTACTTTAGTATGATGAATAGGTCAATTCTAGGGTGAAGCCTTCAAGTGACTGGCACTGCATGCCTTTAGCTGAACTAAGGTATTAAAAGCTGCATCAATCTGTCAACCCTTACAATCACCTACCTAAGCAAAAGATGTTCTGTGACCCTAAAAGATGCTGAGTGACCCTAAATCACTGGCAACCAAAAACAAAGGAACAGTACAGCTAATATCAACTCCGTTTTACTTAGTACATGCTTTTTTTGTTTTTTACATCCTCTCTTTGAACCCTAAAATTCATCCCATGAAGTAAGAGATATTTAGAAGCCAAGGATCCTGGGCTTACAGTGTTATCCTTCTTGATCTCAGACACACCAATGACCAAAATCTGTTCTCCTGAACCCCAGTCCAGAGCATGTCATCTTACCTGCCTGCTTCCTAGGAGAAAAATAAAATCCACTATCAAACTTTCCATCTTCAGCTAATTGTGTTTTTGCAAGCATCTGTGTTTTAAGAAGTGGGTCATAAAATACGAAAGATAAAAGTGACCCACCACAGAACAGTCAGGATTTTTCCTGAAAAAAAGAATTCCTGATAGTACATGCCCTCCTAATTTAAAATTTACTCATTTCATATTCCTCAGACAGTACAAATGGAGAAAAAGCATTTGTCTTTCAGACATAGTTATTTAAATAGTTATCAATTTAAACGATGCATTTCTCATTCAGAAGCTCTTGATTTGTGTCAAAGTTTTTTTTCCACATCCCAAACCAAGTGGTAAAGATATCAATCCTGCATTCGACTTGAATGGATTTGGCAGTTAGCTGCCATGTTGGTGATTCATCAGGAACCAGTAATACCCTGCATGGTTCACCTCCCTCTTCTGCAGGTGCTGCTGGCTACATGAGAAGAATCTCAGTGCAGAGTATCATGTTGCTGAGCAGGAACCTGGCTATTGTTCACACATGACTTTGCACAGTGGGCTTCAGAATTATAAATTACAATGCCCCTGTGGATTAAGAAAGTAGGTTCCCAAGAAAACAGTTTACTATATTTTTAAAGATTTTATTTATTTATTTTTAGAAAGAGAGGAAGGGAGGGAGAAAGAAGGAGAAAAACATCAATGTGCAAAAGGTAGGTTGCCTCTTGCATGCCCCCACAACTGGGGACCTGGCTCACACAACCCAGGCATGTGCCCTGACCAGGGACTGAACCAGCAGCAACCTTTCAGTTCACAGGCCAACACTCAATCCACTGAGCCACACCAGCCAGGGCTACTTTTTATTTCTGGACTTAAAATGGAATTTAGAAAATTAAAACACAGACATGGACAATTTTTTGGTTTTATTGTATACTTAAAAGAAATAGAACTGCCCTGGTTTGTGCGGCTCAGTGGACTGAGCGCCAGTCTGTGGACCAAGAGGTTGCCAGTTGGATTCCTGGTAGGGGCACATGCCCGGGCTGCTGGCCGGATCCCCCCTCTGGGGCATACAGAAGGCAACCAATCATTGTTTCCCTCACACATCTGATGTTTCACTCCCTCTCTCTCTCCCTCCTTTCCCCCTCCCTAAAAATAAACAAACAAAATCTTTTTAAAAAATAGAATAAAAAGCTCATTTTCTTATCAATCACCTTAGTGTTTTTAATCTGTTACTACAACATATTTTTAGTAGTTAGCAATTTTAAGCTTTTGAGATATATAATGAGCTGTTTTCTGAAGTGTTAGAGAAGAAACATTGATTTTTATTATAAAATATTTCAAAAAGGCCTTTTCAGAAATATAAACCCTATAATTAGATTAGTTCCCTAATTTAAAGAGATGCAATACAAATAAGAAAAATAATATACCAGAAAAAAATAAATCTGAGTTCCAAAAAATTAAGTCTTACTGTGTCTGAATGTTAAAAGACATAAAAAGTGGGAGAAACAATACTACCTGTCACCTCTAAAACCACTTATATTTGCTTCATGAATATGTGTGTTAATATGTATACACACATCATACATTTAGTTACATCTCACAAAGGGAATACTTCTGAGCATGTATTTATCTTACAAGATACTTATCTTGAGGCAGTAAAGAATTCTGAAGGATGCCTCCAGGCAAAATACACACTAACTTTCACTAGCATGTGCTTGACCTTCAGGAAAATCTCCATCATTTCAAACTAAGGGAAGCAAAACATTCTCACTGGGAGGGTAGGTGGAGTAAGACCCTGTGCCCTGTCAGCTCCCCTGAAAAGCCATGCACATCACTCAGCCTCACAGGCCCGTGAGCACCATAACCAACCAAGCACACTAGGAATGCCTGTCCTCAGGGGGCTGACCACAAAAGCCCAGCCCGGGGCCTCTGGGTATGGGAAGATGAAGCCAGGGAAAGAGAGGCTCACAGAGCATGTGATATTTGCCAAAGCTCAAAACTACCAAAAAGTGGAAAAAAGCTGTTCCATTATGGAGCTTCCTAATCAACCTTCATTCAGCAAAGGCAGCTGATGAACTGGGCAGGAAGGAATCTCTGGCTAAGAGAACAGGTGAACAGTTGGCTTCAGCCTTTAAGGCATGGGAGGACAGTAAGGAGACAGGGAACTTGGAGGCTCAACAGTCAAGAGCTCGCCAGGCAGCAACAGGAGAGAGTGGGGAGGCCAAAGAAAGCAGGGTAACACATTGTATGGAAAATCCTCAAAATGACCAGTTTTCATTTGAGGTTTCTGAGCATCTCCCGCATAAAAATACCTATTTTATGGGACTCTCAGAACTATAAAATACTTAAAAATGGAGTTTTATTCACAGTGGCTATGTAGTATATTTTTTAGACACCTTTATTTGAGATATCACATATCATAAAATTCACCCACTTCAAGTATACACAATTCAATGACTTTTAGTGTATTCACAAAGTCATACAACCACCACCACTATCCAAATTTAGATCCCCCTAAAACAGACCCCACAGCCATCAGCAGTCTCACTCCATTACCCCCAGTCCTGGGCAACCACTACTCGGCTTTCTGTATTTATAGATTTACCTGTAATGGCCATTCTGTATACATGAAATCACAGAATATGGGGCTTCCTTCATAGTTCATGTTTTCAAGGCTCATCCACGCTGTAGCATGTATGAGTACTTCATTCCTTTTCATGGCTGAATAATATTCTAATGTATGGATATACCACTTTGTTCAGTTGACAAATGAGTTCTTCCCATTTTTGGCTATCATGATTAATGCTGTTATGAACATTCATGTACTTTTTTGTGTATAGACAGGTGTTTCCATTTCTCTTGTACATGTTTTTTATAGTCTATTTTTAAGAGAAAAAATAAATAACTGACATTTCACATAATTTGAATATGAAGTCTGAGCTTCATTTCTAAGTTCCAATATCAGTTAATGGAGGTAAAAAGAATAAATGAAAATATTTAATGGCATAAACCACATAAGGATAGCAGGCCAGACACATGAAGACACAGATTTATGAAGGAAAGTCATTTTTACATAATTTTTCCAAATGTAAAACATTTTAAATAGGATAAAATGACAAAAAGACAAATATAATCACATTTGTATCATGTTCACAAAACTCTGCATTTGTACTTTCCATGTAAAACAGTAAAGATACCAAAAATAGGTAAAACTGTATAAACTTACTGACTCCTGGATGCTACTGGCCTGACCTTGGCCCCACCCAGGACTGCTACATGAGTGGCCAAGAAGGAGGAAAACACCTCGTGTGGGCCTGACCTACCAGATCCCCTCCCTGCTTTGAAAAATGACCTATGGAAAGCACCTTCCTGGACCAATTTTACACATTCCTTTCCATCCTCCCCTCCCCCGCCCAAATGCGATCACCTACTGAGTGTTTACCATCACCAACTTGCATTCAACTCCACAGGGAAGTAAAGCTCCCAGGACAGATAGAGGATCTGTCAATGGGTCAGTGGTGCAGGTGGGACTTTAAATGTTACCTCTGTGACAATTCATCCACATTCACCATGAGCCTAGAAGCACTTCACATCAGCCAGACTCCTGCACATCTCAGATCCTAAACTTTGCTATTTATTTACTCTTGGCAATTTCCCAAGGACCCCAACTGACAGAAATAGAGGCTCCAGAGAGAGCATAGGTGTGTTTCAGGCCAGATTCCTACACCGCACTGTCCAACTGCCTTGAGCCTGGCCTAATGCAAACCCCGGGACTAACCTCTGCTTGGTCTGAAAAAAAACAGACAAAGTTCCTTCAAAATAGCTGACATTAAAGAGTAATTCCAGGAACTCCCCAATCACCCTAAATCTTAGCTTCAATTACAAGCTCTTTGTGGCAATATGCCAAGTGCAACAAACATTAAAGTCCTTAAAATTAGCAAGTGCTAGTTATAATCTCCTAAATAAAAGTGTATGTTGTATGTAAAAGTATATGCAATGTATTTATTCCCAACTTGGTATTTACTCAACCTATTCAGCCTCTAAGATGACAATGTGGTAAGATACTGGCTATACAAGTAAGACTGAAGCAGAGCCATGGCCTTCCTGCATTGCACCTGAAGGAAGAAGGAGCACACTTCTTCTCTTCTGCAGACAAACACACTAGAGTACCACACAGTAGAGCATGTTCGTTCAGGTGAGCGCAGGCACCATGGGAAGTCCCCAGGAGAAGTAAGAGGAGGGGAGAATTTCAGCTGGCTTCAGAAGCAGAGACGGCTGGTCTGAGCTGAGGCTCAACAGATAAGCAGTCATGGGAGGAGCAAGCAAGCATTCCAGGCAGAAGAAACAGAAAAATGCCAGAGCAAAGGTAGGAAAATGCTAGCAAGTCCAAGTGTGAGGGGGTGAGGGAGTCTGGAGAGGGAGTGGCTGCAGGCAGGAGGGGCTCCTGCAAGGACAGGCCAACCTGAGGTGCAGGACTTGCCTCCACGGAAAGAGGCACTTAGGCAGAAAAGGACAATGAGATTTACATTTTAGAAAGACTGGCCTTTCAAACATATTTACTTTCTTCTTCCTTTTTGAGAGAGAAGACAAAAAATGTTAATAAAATAACAAAATTTATTTCATTTCACTATTGCTATGTTTGCCTCTTTAGTCACTCAAACTCTGAAATAATGTAAGTATTTTCCTAAAACTTTCAATGAACTTCTAAGTGTGTAACAACATGCAGTTATGCACAGGAAAATCTCACACCACACACAAGGTTTTTCATTAAACCATGATTTACATGATTTTAGTAGTCAACAGTCCTCTCCTGGCCAAAAAGAAAGGGAGGGAACGCATTTTCAAAAGTCACTGTCCATAATCCCAAGTTGTCACTTTTTTTATATAACAACAAATTATTAAATAACTCCAAGATTTCCACGCTTGAGGGACAGAAGCAGTGGCCCAAAACCAGAGGCCCAGATAATCAAGCTAGAATACAGCCAACATCTGCAGCTGTGGCCCTCCCTGCCTCGTACATGTACCACACACGTAACCTGTGCTTGCGACCATGCGCCCAGGCAGCCAGCGACATTCTCGCCCGTTCTTTAATTAAAGTACACACTACCTTCTTATGCAAAGAGGAAAAACCCAAACAGGCGGAGGATAAGTCTCCCAGCATCCTGTTCCACACTCACCCTGGGCCTGCAGGGGACCGTCCCATCTTAGAGATGATGAACATAAGGCTCTGTGGGGTTGGTCTGCCAGAGGTTAAATGGTGAACAAACCTAGGTCTCCACACCCAATCCAGAGAGCAGTGAGGTAAGGTTCCCATAACTCCCTCCCTGCCTCCTTCTGGCCTCCAGTCCCTCCCTCCCTGTCACACTTCATGTTACTCAGCAGTCCGCAGCACAGGCAGATCCCACATATATCCTACACCACTGCTCCAGTCCTCTGCCAAGAGGACCACTTGTCCACACTACTGCCCCGCCCAAACATCCCCGGGCTCCTGAACCATCCCGTCTTACCCTGGCATTCACAGTCCTCCTCTGCTTGATTATGCCCACCATCGGACACTCGTGCTCCACAGGAGCCAAAAGAGCCCTACAAAGCCTGAAACACCTCTGTTCACCCTGCTTCTCATCCTACAAGGTCTTCCCTCCTGCTTCTCAGAATCAAAGCGAACAGTCTTCACATCACATGCCCAGACCCCACTGCACACCTACAGAGCCAAAACGCCCTGGCCAACCACGTGCTTTCGGAGGTCGCTCCACTACCCACTTAGGAAGCACTGCCCTAAACCAAGGCCAGACATTCCACTCAACAGACCCAATGCAAACCCAGTGCCATAATGACCACTGCCATCTCTAAAATCCAGAAGCAATCAGTACGGTCCTGCTGTCAATTAATGCTAACACCTACTGTTATTTATAGTTTTCTTTGTCTTGTCTCCTGTATCACATGTGTCTTGAATGCACAAATTTAATCTATTTCTTCATAGAGCACAACATTTTTAAACAAGCTGAGAGATTTTCTTAGATCTCATAACCACTTTGGAAGCACAGCAGGAAAAACAGGAAGCCTCACTCAAGGCCACCCTTGATTCACTCAGAATGAAGGAGTGCCCAGCAAAGCCCTCAGGAACCAAGGACACTACACTGAAAAGCCACTGCAGCTGGGGCTCCACACTGCATCGGGAACCACAGATGAGTCAGAACAAGGGCACAAGAACAGACACATACACAGGCAGTCAGTCCTCCAACATTAAGCACTTGAGAAAAGTCCACGTAACAGGGTTCTCAACATGTAGCAGATCACCCTTCTTAGAGAGGGTCTGGATGAAGACAGCTGAGTGAGGAAGAACAGCCAAAAGGTGTTACCACTCAGTGATTGATCATAAGAGGAAAAACAGCTTTTTCACTGGAGAGGGGGAAAAAATGCTATGACTAAGTGTAAGCCTTTAAATATCTGCTTATTGAGGATATTTTGGGTATTAAGTCACACCACTCCACTGTCAGAAAAAATTGATTTGTTTAACCTGAAGGGAAAACAGCTCAAATATAATGCCGAAAGTGCCCGAACACACCACAAAATGCTTGCTGCAGAGAAAGCCTTGGTGACTTGAGATCTTTTTTTCTCTTATCCTTTTTCCCCCTTTGGCTTAGTTAGCTTCTATACAGAGCCATAAATATGATCTTCCCCACCAGATGGGAGTTTGTGTCATGCCACATGTCACTTAGCAACCTAGACACCACTCTCCAGCTTCCCAGATGCCCAATACAAAATTACCCTGTTCTACTAAACAATGAGGGGTAAGGAAGAACTAAAGAATACAAGTTGAAACAAGCGTTAATATGTGTTGCTTCATAATTACAGTATTTTAAATAAAGTTGGAGAAATGGGAAGAAGGACTAAAGTATAATTGTAACCATTGCTTGATAATTTAAGAGGAAAAACTACAAACAGACCTAGAAGATACTCAGGTTCTTGAAACATTTGAGAGTCAACAGTCGTGGGATGCAATGACTGAAGTATGTACATACTGCAAAGCCCATCTTAAAATTCACCCCCTGAGCTAGGAGTTGCACTTAAAAAGTATTTGCATAATTTTGCAAACCCCTGAACGCCCTCTCATTTTCTCCAACTCCAATGCTACCATCACCCTGAGAATAACCCTTCCTTTTTTCCCAACCTATAATAAACTTTCCTTCAAAACTCGGCTCCTATGCCCATTCTCTTTGGAGTTGCTTCCAAGACTCTTTTAAGAAAAATGCACTTCCTTTTCTGTGCTCCCAGGTCACTGTGAAACAACCACCGTTAATATTTTTTCAAAGGTCCAGACCTATCACTGAGGCTTCTCAACTCCATTTACCTAACATCTAGAGGCCTTCCCTTTTACCCAGGGCACAACATGCCAGTCCACTCCACACCAGACCACACCACAGACCTCCTTCACTTGGACGACCATGGAGTCTCTTGTCCTAGATTCTTCCAGTCCAATTTCCACAAAGCAGCCAGTGGGTCCCCTACATGTCCAGCACCTAGAACAGTGCCCTGGACATAGCAAATGCTTAAGACATTCTGTGTAATGACAAATGGCTCAAGCAACTACATTTTTATCTCCCAAACAGACTATTCGACCAATGTGCATTGTGTGCAAAATGAAACATGACTAATTTTAAGCATGTAAGTAACTAATTTAAGCATGGAAATTTCAAACATGTAAACAAGGAAATGTGGATCACCTCTCCCTACTCAGGAATCTAGGCACACTGCAAAGTGTATATTATCATGTTCCTCTTACAGATTTTTGTTTAAGATTTTATTTATTTATTTTTAGAGAAGGGAAGGGATGGAGAAAGAGAGAGAGAAAAATGTCCATGTGTGTGGTTGCCTGTTAAACACCCCCTACCGGAGACCTGGCCAGCAACCCAAGCAGGTGCTCTGACTGGGAATCAACCAGTGACCCTTTGGTATGCAGGCCAGTGCTCAATCCACTCAGCCATTCCAGCCAGGGCATATTCCCCTTTTCTTTCAGGATTTATTTTGTTCATTTCCAGGGCACACGTGCAACCTGATGACTGTTTTAGAACACTTGAATCATAAACTGTCATTCACAAGCAATCCTTTAAAAAGTAAACATAGGTGTAGAGGGTACTGTTACCCACCATCACCACTCCTCCTCTCCTGCCCCACCACTGGCACTGCAACTTAAATAGGTATCTATTTTCGGCTAATTTTATTTAATTTTCAATAAGAGCTCAATCAACTGCAAGGCACAGTTTAGAGCTATTAAATAAAGTCAATACCTTCCATCATTGTGTCGGGTTCCTTAAACGTCTCCAACATTATCTTTAAAAGGCCAAACTTATGCTATTACCCCAATATATACTAAAAACAATAATATGTAAAAGGATTTTTTTCTTAATCCCAGAGAAAATTGGGAGATGCCACCCGGTGCTCCCTGTAAACACTCAAGCTGACAAAGCCACCATCCCCCTCACCTAATGTCCCAAAGCTCACAGGAGCCGGACAACTACACCATGGGGAATAAATGGAAAATTTTTAAAGTGAATATGCTTTCCACCAAACATTACTCATACTTCAAAGGAAATATCCTCAGGTGCTTGAGAGAAAACTTAGGAGCTGGTTGCTGTCAAACATAGACACAGCAGATAAAACAATTTAACAAAATGCCTTTTCACTTCTGACACATTGTACAGGAATGCAGTTAAGTGGAGACAATGTTATCACTCCACCAAGAAAAGGGGAAATCTACTCAACTCCGGGAGCAGGCCCAGGCTCCGCAGCCTCCACACTATATGGAGCTAGCTCCAGATCGGTCCGCGCTAGGGCCTTGGCAAGAAAACTTTTAATTCAGTGACTGATTTCAGGCTTGTGCTTTGCAACGGAGCCCTGCTCCCGAGCGTAGGCATCGATGAGCTCCTGAGCTCAGCCGCGCACGCGAGCTGGTGGAGCGCGCGACCCTCTCCCGCAGCCTTCCGGACCACTAGCCCGCGACCCCTACCCAGCAGCCCACAACACCAAGACGAGCGCGCTGGCAGGGAGGAAGAGCTCGTGGCCGAGGTCCCTCCCCGACGGGACCCCGGAGTGGAAGGAGCAGACACGCAGCCACTCTCCGGCGTGTGTGGAATTATTAAACTCTCCTCCCAACAAAAAAAAAGTTCCCTCTCCAAGCTTTGCCCGCGAGGCCTGGGAATGTGGAGAGGCCTGGGGCTGGATTTCAACCGCTGCAGGAGGCCGGCGAGAGGCGTCCGGGCCAGCTGCGCCCGCGCCGGGTTCGGCTCCGCTCCTCCGGCCGCTCGAGGGGCGCCTGTCACCACGCCGGCCCCAGAAAGAAGCTAGGAGAAGCGTTCGGCCCCGGGGCACGGGGTCCCGCGCGGTCAACCGGGCTGCGCTCAAGGGCCCGGCCAACTGGAGAAGTTTGCAGCCCGCAGCCCCGGGCGGGGAACAGGGGTCGCAGGGAGGCCCGCGCGGCCGCCGCCGCACTTTCCCTTTCCCCGCCTCCCGCGTCTCCCTCCTCCCCTTTCCAGGAAGCGCCATATTGATCCCGGAGCTTTCCCTACCCCTTCCTCCTCCCCGCGCGCCCCCGGCCCCTCACCTTGGCGATGGCCTTCCGGTAGCGGGTCACTGCTTGCTGGATGAGGCTGAAAACTTTCATGTGGCCGTCTCCGCACGGCACGACCACCCGGGTCCTGCCGAAACACACGGTCACTTTCATGCCGCCACCGCCGCCGGGGCCAGCCCGCGCGCCCCTCGCTGACGGCAGCCGAGAGGCCCGGGCCGGGTGCTGAAGGGTGGCGCCGCGGCGCCGCGGACTGGGGAGCAACTAGGGGCGCGGGCAGGCGACGCCAGGGAGCCACTCGGCTCGCATGCCCGGCCCGGCCCCCTCACCTCCCGGCGCTCGCCTCGCCTCTCCCTTCCCGGCGCCCGCGGCTCCGGCCACCTGTTCGGGCGTCTCGCGCGCTCGGCAGCGGCGGCGGCGGCGGCCCGGGCGGTGCTCCGGCGGCGGGGGAGGGGGACGGCGGCGACGGGAGGGAGGGAAGGAGGGACGGAGTGAAAGAGGGGAGGAGCGGCGGCGCACAACACCGCGCACGTGCGGCAGGAGGCGGTGGCTGCCCGCGCGGGGCGGAGCGCGCCCCCGGGACTCCTGCTGCTCGGCCCGGTCCACTCTTACCCAGACGCCTCAGCTCCGCTCCCCGACCCCGGGCGGGCCCCGTGTCCCCCCACCCCCTTAGCCCCTCGCTACCCAAGCGTGCGGCTGGCTGTGCTCGCCACCCCCAGCCCTCCTTGGAGACGCCCGCTCCGCGTCCCCGACTCTCTCCGGAGCCCCACTCCCGCCCCTTTCTTTGTCACTTTTAATCCCCTTCCTCGGACTGGAGGGTTCCGGGTCAATTAGCTTCTAGAGAGACCTGTTTAAGCGCCAAGATATTTGGAGAGGTCTGGTCACCCCGTCCACCGGGAAGGTGGGGACGGGGCTGTGCTGGGCAATTCCACCCCCGCGGGGACCGCCGTCTGGCAGGGTTTGACCCTGGCTCGCTCGCTAGGCTGCAAGGCCTGGCAGACCTCATCGTATGTTAAATGCGAAAATTACTCGTCTGCTCTGTGGAGTGGCTGGTGAAGCTTTGACTCGACCCGGCCTTTCTCTTGTGGCCACTTTTTATCTTCAAGTTTCTTGTGACCTCGTGGTGACCCACGCACTTCCACGGGTAGACTTTAAACATCAGCAATTCAGATCATTTTATTTTTTAAAACTATGCAACATAAGCAACCCTAAGGCAAATTTATGACCAAATACCAGAAATGCCGCGGTGGAAAGTGCGAAGGGATCCCCACGAAGCGCCCCAGCGCTTACACAGGCGGTAAACCCCGCCCCACTCCCGCTAAAAGGGACTCTGCAGTGAATATGTGCTTGCGGGACCTGGGACATTGCAAACGCATGTGGACCAAGTCAAGAAAAGTGACTGGCATTCATCTCTGCCGTAGTTGTGAGCTGTGATTCCTTAATAACTGTACGCTATTATGTTTAAAGAATGACATGTCAGCAGAGTCATTGTTGACCCATGTTTGTCCAAAAGAATAGTAAACTCATATTTGCCTATTATTTCTAGAATATGTGAAAGCATCCAACAGCTCCTGTGAGCTCAGGTAGAACTTTAGCATTTAGAATAGGGAGAGCTGTTGACTGTACATCCATTCCACTCCCATTTTAAAATAAGAAAACTGGACAAAGAGATCCATCTGCTCCCCCAGAATCTCTGCCACTTCCCTCCTAACCCGTATCAGTGCAAGTTATTATGCGAAATATTGTACCTCTCTGATCTACTCAATCATGTCCTACCAAAACAGTACAATAAGTAGGCGCTGTGTGTTATCATCTCCATCTTACCCCAGAATATTGACGGAGTGGTGAAGACACTTGCCCAAGACCACAAAGAAAGCTTGAGAGAGACCAAGAAATAGAATCCAGGTTTTCTTCCACACATTCATGGAGGGAAAGGCTCATCACACTTCTATGTTGTTGCAATATTCAACCTTTCTACCCAATGATTAAGTTTATGACAACTCCTATTGAGGTCTTCTTGCTTCTCATGTTAATACTTGGATTCACAACAGTTGCTGATAATTACACGTTTCTGTTTCAATGCATTGGGGAGGAAGGAGGATACTAGTTTAAAGTGGGACTTTTTCAAAAAATTCTGATTGAAAGGCAAGTTCAGGAATAGCCAGAGTACATCAGACATTACATGGATCTAGGTTCAGATCCTGATTCTACCATTTACTAGTGCCTTAGACACGGCATTCAGCCCCACCCCAACCTGTTTCAGCAGCTTAAAAGTGGAGCTGATGATCTCCATCTCATAAATTATGAGGATTAAGTAAAATAATGTTATTAACACACTTAGTGCATGTAGTCGAGTCAGTCCAATTACCATAATGTAGGTTAAGTATAACAAAGCCAGGACAGGGAAGCAAATTATGATGCTGAGGGGAAGGGAGAACAGGAGGAGTAGGAGTCAAAGTTTGGAGACATGAATGGACTGGAGATAAAGGTGCTGAGTAACTGGACCAGTGCTATTGACTATCAGGCCAGTACTAAATTCACTTCAGTTAGATTCCACATGCAGTTAGACCTTCCACATGGAAAGCACTAGCTAAGTACTACAGAATTATAAAAGTCAGTAGACAAAATAGAGGTTAGAATAAGATAGCTTCAATAACTGCAATTCAAGACATTAAATACTAACTCCCAGCAAAATGTTAATGGCACTTCTGGAAAGGGAGGTCTGCCTTCATAAAAGAGTACATACAGCCCTGGCTGGAATAGCTCAGTGGAATGAGCACGGGCCTGTGAACCAAACAACCACAGTTCAATTCCCAGTCAGGGCACATGCCTGGGTTGCAGGCCAGTTCCCAGCAGGGGATGCACGAGAAGCAACCATACATTGATGTTTCTCTCCCTCTCTCCTTCCCTTCCCCTCTAAAGATTAAAAAAAATAAAATCTTAAAAAAAAAAGAGTACATACAGACTCCTGGTCAAGATGCTGCGTAGGTAAACATGGCTCACATCCCTGCACAACCACATCAAAATTGCAACTAAACTATAGAACCATCAGAAACTCAGTTGAACACAAGTTCAACAACTACAGAAGTAAAGAAACCACACCCATCCAGACTGATAGGAGATATGGAAACACAGAATAGGCTGGTACAACATCCATGCTTGGGATAAATATTAGGGAGAAATACTTGGGGGATGAGGGGATCCCAGCCTCACACCAGACATCCCAGCCCACCCCAGCCCAGGGTTCCAGTGCCAGGAAGATAAGTCCCCATACCTTCTGGTGGCAAATACCAGCAGGATTTGAGTGGGTGAAAGGAATTACTGGAGTCCCAAGCAGTTCCTCTTAAAGAGCCTGCACACAGACTTAGTCAGACTCACTCCCTCTGAGCTCCAGCATGAGGGCAGCAACTTGAGGGACACTGGAGACATATGGAGAGGAACAGAAGTGGCTGGCATCAGGACAAGAGCTGCGGAACTGCTTTCTACCAGACAGAAAGTCAGGCAGAGGCCACTGTTGCTTTTCTGAGCAGTCCCAACACAGCCAGCAGGAGGGGGCCATATCTCAAACTCTATCGACCTGGTTCACAGAGTTTGCTGGGGAATCCCTAAGGCTCCACCCCTCCCAACTTGCAGCCCACCCAAGCTATTAACGGTGGCTTTCCATCTGAATGGCTCAGGTTTCACATCTTCCTTAATCCTCTCAAACAAGCAACAGCCAGCCTCAGTGAGACCCCAGCCTACATACCTCTGGCTAAGCAGCCCCAGGCCCATCACTGGCAGCAACCAACAGTGGATCACAGTTTGGCTGGGCCTAAGAACCTCCAAGCCTAGCACAAGTAGCAGCCATCTGCAGATTGCTTGTAGCTCATGCTGGGTGGCCTCAGGCAGAACACCCAGCCCTGTCTCAGCCCTGACTGGGAACCGAACCTGGTGGGGGCTGACCTTGGCCTGCAGCACCTGGGAAACCCCAGAGCCTGCACATCCAGTGGACAGCTACAGACCATGTTGGGACACCACCATCCTGTCCCTGCACAACTGATTCTCCACGAAGGGTGGAGGTTGGTGGTCAGTGGTCACAGCTGTACTTGCAGCTGACTGGCCTGGGTAAATCTCTCCCACTGACCCACCAAAAGCAATCAAGGCTCAACTACAAAAGGTGGGTGTACTCAGCCCACATGGAGGACACACCTCGAGTACCCAGCATAGGTGATAGGGGAGGCTGTGCCACAGGACCCTACAGGACACCTACTACATTAGGCCATGCTACCAAGACAAGGAGTCATAGTAGCTGTACCTAATACATAGAAACAGACACAGGGAGACAGCCAAAACAAGGAGACAACAAAACATGGCCCAAATGAAAGAACAGATGAAAACTCCAGAAAAACAGCCAAATGAAATGGAGATAATCAATCTATCAGATATAGAATTCAAAACATTGTTTATAAGGATGCTTAAGGAAATTAACAGCATAAAAAAGACCCAGTCAGAAATGAAGGATATACTAACAGAAATAAAGAACAATTTACAGGAAATCAACAGTAGAATGGATGAAGCCAAGAATCAAATCAATGACATGGAACATAAGGAAACAAAACACAAACGATCAGAACAAGAAGAAAAAAAGAACCTGAAAAAAATGAGGATAGTGTAAGCAGCCTCTGGGACAATTTCAAGCACACAAACATTCGCATCATAGGGGTGCCAGAAGGAGAAGAGAAAGGGCAAAAAATCAGAAATCTATTTGAAAAAATAATGAAAGAATACTTCCCTAATTTGGTGAAGGAAACAGACATGTCCAGGAAAGAGAGTCCCAAACAAGATAGACTCAAAGAGGCCCACTCCCATGCACATCATAACTAAAATGTCAAAGTTTAAAGTAAAGAGAGAATCTTAAAAGCAGCAAGAGAAAAGAAATTGGTTACCTACAGGGCAATTTCCATAAAACTGTCAGCTGATTTCTCAAAAGAAACTTTGCAGGCCAGAAGGGACTGGCAAGAAATATTCAAAGTCACGAAAAGTGGGAACCTACAGCCAAGTGTGCTCTACCCAGCAAAGCTATCATTTAGAATTGAAGGGCAGATAAAGAGCTTCACAGACAAGTAAATAAATAAATAAATAAAGGAGTTCATCACCATCAAACCACTATTATATGAAATTTTATTTTTTAAGGTTTTATTTATTTGTTTTTAGAAAGAGGAAGAGAGGAGGAGAAGGAGAGGAAAAGAAACATCCACGTGTGGCTGCCTCTCACGTGGCCCCCACTGGGGACCTGGCCTGCAACCTAGGTGTGTGCCCTGACAGGGAACCGAACTGGTGACCGTTTGGTTTACAGCCCATGCTCAATCCACTGAGCTGCATCAGCCAGGGCTATTATATGAAATTTAAAGGGACATTTTTAACAAAAAGATCAAAATTGAACAATAAAATGGCAATAAACACATACCTATCAACAATTGAATCTAAAGAACAGACTAAGCAAACAAGAGGAACAAAGAATTGTGGATACAGAGAGCATTTTCATGATTGCCAGATGGGAGGTGGCTTTGGAGAAATGGGTGAAGAGGTGAGAGGATTACGAAGTAGAAATTGGTAGTTGCAGAATAGCCTTGGGGGTGTACAGTACAGGACAGGAAATGGAGTAGCCAAGGAACTTATATGTATGACCCATGGACATGAACAAAGAGGTTGGATTGCTTTAGGGAGTGGGGGATGTGGGGTGGGGAAGGCAAACTGGGAAAAATTGGGACATCTGTAACAGCATAATTAAAATAGAATTTGAAAGAAAAAATAAGGAATAAAATTTGAAAAAGGAGTATATACATATACCACTCATTTATAGAAGTTCCTTCCACTATTCAATAGTTAATAAAGATTTAGATAATTTTTTAAAATGTGATATATAGAATTAATAATTAGAATATCCAACTAACCAGATAAAGCCTTTAAAGTTTTATGCAAATCCCCCTAGTTTATCTAGGTATAGTGATTCTCTCTGTATTAATAATTAAAAAACTAATGGCATTAATTTTAGATACCAGACACATTGGTGTCTTGAGTCAAATTCACGAAATTTCCTCACAGAAAATCTACTTTCACTCATATACTCACCCAACTTCCAACTATAAAGCTGCAGGGACAGGTGACCTTCACATCTGCAAAAGTGTTCAGCTTAACCAAGTTGCTTCTGGCCTGAGTTTAACATAGAAGCAACCCTAATCCCAATGAAAGGCAAAATCATGACAGCCAAGTGTCAATTGTTACATAAATATTTTCTTGTGTGTTTACTTTCTGAAGTTCTGCATTTTTCAGGTAAAAACTTGTATTCTTTATCTTACTTGTATTCCTCTTTTTCAGTTGATTGGTTTGATTGCTTGTGAAAAAAACCCAGGACATTCCCAGAATTAATTTGGATCCACCTGGCCTTTCTGCCTACCTGAAACTGAGCAGGCGTGAGCACACAGACTATAATTTTAACCCCATCCAGCAGCATTCGTGCGCATCGTGAAATAAATGCACACCCACACATGCAGGAATGGCATTATAGCCCAGCATCGTACCCTTATTAGGAGTTTTTAAAATTTTGTCATATTTGAAAATTGGAGTTATCTGTGGGACATTTCATATGTATGAATGCCTAGTCATAAATGTTATACTTAAGATCTGGTTAACAATCTTGTATGCTTAGCCTCAAACAAGTTCAGTCTAGTAGGAGAACTGCATCACTATTCACCAAATAATTATTGTTTGCCTGTTACACCAAGCACTGCATTGCAGCCTGAGTATGTAAGTTCCTTCTCCCAAAGGGGCCCAGTCTGGCAAGTGTTTCAGTTGTGAGTAGGCAGCCACTGACTGTGATAGGTACTGTATATTAAGGACTGTGCTGATCCCCTGTGGAGGCATTCACTCCTTCTGGGACCGTGGAGAGGGAGAGAGGTGGAAGCAGGCCATAGAGGGTAGAGTCGTCCAAGAGAAACATTAAGTGAATCACACTGGTAACTTCCAATCTTCTGATAACTGTAGATGAAATTACTTTTAATAATATATTTTATTTAACCTAATACAGGGTGGGACAAAAGTCAGTTTATAGTTGTGAGTATGTGGAACAGTTTATTCTCATATTATTATTTATTATTGTATTATTTTCCATATGAATAATGGTAAATATACTTTTGCCAAACTCTGTATATCCTAAATATTATCATTTCAATATGTAATCAATTTTTAAAAAATACTAATGAACGTTCTTCATACTTTTTTCCCATGAATTCATTATAAACTTGTGTGTCCTTTGTATTTACTGCACATCAAAATGGGAAGCAGCCCTCTATATTATTCACTCCTGCACTCACTTGTCAAACACTCCATGTGAGCTCAATGGCTGCTTGTGGCTAGTGGCCACCGTAGTGGACAGCACAGCTCTAAGAGAGCAATTTTCAACCTTTTTCATCTCATAGCATACATAAACTACTAAAATTCTGTGACATGCCAAAAAATATATGTTTTGCCAATCTGAAAACAAAGTATGATTTTGATTGACTTATAAAATAATAATAATAATAATAATAATAATAATAATAATAATAATAACAACCTGCCCTTTTCTGCTCCAAAGTGACTTTTTTAAAAATCAGGTGCCTATGTGGACACAGACAGTGGTGTGGTGATTGTGGGGGGCAGAGAAGAGGGTGAAGATGGAAGAGGCAACATGGGGATAAATGGTAATGGGAAAGATTAAACTAAATTAAATTAAAACTCACATGCCTATACTTGTACATAAGGATTTCTGGTACCAAGAACTGACCAATCAGATGCAACTTTATTATGTGACATGACCAAGTAGATGCAATCTTATTATATGACCTATATATTTATGGTTCAAAACAGAGCATTCACACTGAATGGTTATTGTGTTGGCTGTTGTCATTTCTTTTATTTGATGGTCTAAGGGAAAGAGGACAGTGCCTCTGACTATATAGTCAGGTTTAGTATTGCATGTTTCAAAAATTCTTGCAGCCCACCCATTGAAAATTGCTGCTCTTGGGGATGCAATTGCTGATGGCTAGAAGCCACATGAACTGCAGAGGAACTCACAAATATGTACACTGAGCTCATTGAGGGCAAACACTGTTGTTCATAGCACTGCCCCGGAATTGCTCTCACAAGGTCCAACACATGCTCATTATTCAGGGACTAAATAAGTGAATGCTTGAGTGAATGAACATGGAGAGCTGGGGAAAGATGACTTCTTGACACAGATATGAATCATACAGTAGCATAGCTGTGTTTAGGATATCATGGAAAGACAGAGGAAAATAAGAACTGCACCCAGGCTCAGCAGAGCTTCCTTGTTGTGCAAGGTTAAACATAAATCTAAAAGCAGTGGTTTTTCTAATGAAGCATGAGCTTATATGAATTGTATGGATCAGAGTAATGTCAATGAAAGGAAAAGAATAAGAGAGAGGAGGAGCCTTAATGATCCCCAACGGGGCTGAAAGCAGTCATCAGACAGGAGTGACTTGGTTCAGAACAGGAGTAAACCTACAGCACAGACTTCTCAGGTCATCTCCTTTCCCCTGCATCCCACACTATCTTCCCCCGAGAGGCTGATGTAATCCAGCAGCTCCCGACTCAGCAGACGGTGATTACAGGAAGGGGTAGAATTTACCTTCATGACCCAACCATAGGTACCCAAGTCCCCACTTTCCAAATATTCCAGGGTTGCTTTTATCAATACATCAGCTACAGTCACCAAGTGTCCCCCACAATCTGGTTCTCCTTTGCCAGTTGCCAGAAATGACAGAGAGGTGTGGCAGCACTGCCCTGCTGAGAGAGCCCACCTTTTTCAGGGTGTAGACTGGCACAGCTGGTGATGTTAAAACTCAACTCTGCTGAAGACAAGTCTTCAGGAGGTTCGAGCGAGCAGCTAAGCCACTTGCTCCCTAAATCCCACAGCAGGATTCGGAGCACCCAGTGGTGTGGAGAGGTGTTTCCACGAGGTTCTTTATAAATGCCAGTTCTTTCATCTGAACCTTTGAGAGCAAAGGTCAGGTACAAGTTCTGCAGTGAGGCCTGGAGTGCTGACCTTCCAATTTGCTGGAGAAAGTGGAGTTGTAATTAGTGAAATTACTGCTAACTGTGGAATTCCAGAGTCTGAATTTAGACTTCTCTGCTAGGTAGAAGATAACTCCTGCAGGGTTTTACCAGGAACATAAAGTACTGAGACTTTCGTGTGTGCACATTTGTTTTTGCTTTTTTAGTCTAAAAATATGTGAGAAAATGAGGGAGGAATAGGAACAGATCAAGGAAATTATTTTAATTATTTCTTAAGAAGTGAAATTTTCCTCACACAGAGGACATTTAACCTTTGACAATTAAAAGAAAAAAGAATGAAATGAATTAACATAAAACCTCACACCAATGTGCAGATAAATTTGAGCTCTGTAGGACCTCTGGTAAGGGGATATGAATCAGCTTTTAAGGACTGCTTAACAGATGTGGTTAAGCAGTTTCATTCAGTAAAGAGAAAAAGGAAAAAAATGCGTTGAGAATTGGAACAATTTTCTTGACCCTGTCAAGCTTAAATGGCAGAAATTCTCAAAACTTAACATAATAAGGATGACTAAGATAAAACTTTAACTGAAGTCACTGTGGTAGAATTAAAGAAATCCCAAAGGACCTTATCAGAGTGCCTCCGGGGCTGTGGGCCTACCTGGGTTACCAGTCTGAGACCATTCCAGGGTCCCCACCACCTTCACGCAGCTGAAGGACAAATCCTCTTCCCCCAGAGCCAGACCTGCTCACATCAGAAAGAGGCGAGTGGCAGTGAGGCTACTTCTAGATGAAGTCCAGTGCCCAGGGCTCCTTGTATTCTATGTAATAACTCAGGTGTGTGCACCATTGCACAGCCAGCCCTGCTGATCCTCTGCACTGGAGTCGTTTTTATTTCTAATCCTTGCCTGAGGATTGAGTATTGATTTGATTTGATTTGATTTGATTTGATTTGATTTTGTTTTGTTTTATTTTATTTTATTTTATTTTATTTTATTTTATTTTATTTTATTTTAATTCTCCCCCAAGGATATGTTTTTATTGATTTTAGAGAGAGAGGAAGGGAGCATGAGACAGCGAAACATCGATGTGATGGAGAAACATCGATCAGTTGTCTCCCATACACACCCCAAGTGGGGATCAATCTGCAACCTTTTTTGGTGCTTGGGATGGTGCTCCAACCAGGTGACTTTAAATGGCTGAAAATATTTACTACTGGGCTCTTCACAGAAAAAAATTGTTGACTATGGTTTAAAGCAATGCACATGGATTAAAAGATGAGGGGAGTTAAAGCAGACATAACATTTGGCTGAAACATGGAAGGATCTCTCCTCCCATGTTCGCCTTTCCTTCTTCTGGGACCTTGACCAGCTAATCTCTCAGAGCTTCCATTTCCTTATGCATTGGGCAGGTACACCCTAAAGCAACTCCAGTGAGTTACTCCCTCATGTCATCCCAACCCCTTACATGTGGGCAGAACCCGTGATTCTAATCAATACAGCATGGCAAATTTGATGGGATGTCCCTCCTATAACTACATTCCATCATGTGTCTCCATCCTGGCACACAAGAAAGACTCTCAAGTG
>PVKM010019650.1:0-24039 GCA_004027735.1 Carollia perspicillata
GTGAGATCTGGAATTGTTCAATTTACCTTGTTTCTTTTTTGCCCCCCTTTGTAGGGAATCCCTCTATGCAGGCATGGCCCAGTATTCAGCAAAGACTCTGGAGCACATCTGTGCAGATTTCTGAAACTATTTGTGGGTAGCTCCACCTTCTTGGAGGCTCTGCCTTTTAATCTCCAGCTGTCTCAGCCTCTCGTGACTCTGAATTCTGTCTCACCATCTCAACAGGGCACTGGACCCTGCTTAGAGTTCCCCTACATATACCTGTTTGGGAAATTGATTCTAAGCAGAAATATGGGGCAATTGCAGGGCTTACTTTGTTTGCCTACTCTCATCGTAGTCTTGAGCTGGAGGTTGTCCAATTTTACATATTTTGTGCATCTTTTAATTATTCATGGAGGGAAGGTAAGTCTAGTCCTTGTTATTTTGTGTCGCCTGGTTGTGACAGTTGAAAATATTTTTATAATGTTGAGATTTTAATTTGTAATCATAATTCCATCTTCCACACTTTGTCTTAAATTTAAATAAAAAAACAAGTAAACCAAATAAGTATTATTTACCATAGTAAAAAGTTATATGAATTTTATCCACTATAGAATTAGTGGTTATATCCATAAGTCAGATAAAATGACATGTAAATGTAATGCGGTGCAACTTAAACTTTGCAGGTCAGAGGAGAATCTTCCGAGCACCTCATAATAATTACATTTGAATTTTTTTCTAACAATATACATTTCTCCTGGGCATAGTCATCTATGACAATTTTTATAGAAGTATATCTTATATTGTCCTCTTTTTAAAATTCTTTCTTTATCTTGCCAAAATACTGTTGGGGGACTATTTTCCATGGCACTTGTACAAGCCTTGTTACAGCCTTGGACCAAGGCTGTCTTTTCAAGGTCAGTTGTAGAGTAACATTAGTGTCTTCCTCCCAGGCAGAGGGCAGGTTTGTTTCCTGAGTACAATAATAAACATGATGTCTTCTTTCAGGGGAGAGTTGGTCAGGTTTACTAGCAGACACTCATTCAACTGGAGGTTTTCTAAGATTAGGGTCCTTTGGCCATAAAGCAAACCAACAGTACAAACAGCACCCACCTAGGCTGCTCCCCATCACCCCCACAGGACTAGGGGGACAAAAGGAACCAATACAAACATAAGCTCATACCACCTGCTATACCATGAATAATAAAGTCATTTGTCTCTCACTCTCACTTGGGAATCTTCTGTCTTCTGTCAGCATCTATGAACCTGGCAGGCTTACTTGTTAGCTTTCAAGCGGAATAAAATCCTAGACCTTTTCCAATTCTTGACAAGTAGCTTTGAGTTACTTTCTTTTCTTGTGTGTGACAAAAATGAAAAGATTCATGTATGGACATATTTTGTCTTTGTACTTGATTGTTATTTTGGTTGAGTTAAGAATTCTAGAATCGAAGTATTCTCTCATCAAAACTTGGAGTATTTCATTTATGTCTAACATAGTGTTTCTAATTAAAAGGTTGATGCTAGTCTGTTTTCATTTCTTTATAGAGACTTGACTTTTTCTCTAGAGTTCTGTATCCACAAAGCTTTTAGTTATTGCTTTTATTAGCCTTGCTTGGTATGTAGTGATGCCAATCTAAAAGTTCCTGTCATTTTTTCTTCTACTACTTCTTTATTTCTCCTCAATTTTTCTATTCTTCCTAGCTGGAACTCTTATTGGATATCCTTCGGATTTCCTGTATCTATCCCTCATGGCTTTTAACTTTAATTTTTAATTTCTTTGTTTTCTGGTCAATACTACATATATTTTCTTAACTTTGTCTTCCAGATTAATAATTTAATCTTCAGTTTTGTCCAATTTTAAAATTCAGCACATTCACATATATGTGTATGTATGTATTTTAGGCAATTGTACATAGTTTTAAAAAAATTTCCAAGCACACTTTATTCAAACTTCTACCTAATCAGAACCCAGTTATTTCTAATCAACTTTACTTACAATTTCCAGACCTAAACCACCATCATTCTTCAATTAGACTATTGAAATAATCTCCTAATTTGTATTCCTTGTCCTCCCTCTCTCCAGATTCTGTTCTCCACTCAAGCCAGAGTGATTTTTTAAAAATGCAATTAATATTTGTCTTTCACCACCTGGCTTATTTCACTTGGCATGATGTTCTCCAGTTTGATAGATAGATACATAGATAGATACATAGATAGATTAGATAGAATATAATTACATCTTCCAGCACCTTGATCTTAGACTTCTCAGCTTCCAGAACTACGAGAAATAAATATTTGTTGTTGACAAGCTACCCAGTCTAAGGTATCTAGAACAAACTAAGGTGCCTTCTGGTTATGATCCTAAGTGTAACATTCACTGCCTTACTCAGTTCTCTGCTTTTTCCCCATATTATTTTATTTCATTTCAGTCTGACATGTGTTTTGATTGATTGATTGATTGATTTGTTGTGTACTCTTGTGCAAA
The DNA here is from genome assembly GCA_004027735.1 of Carollia perspicillata. Taxonomy (NCBI): domain Eukaryota; kingdom Metazoa; phylum Chordata; class Mammalia; order Chiroptera; family Phyllostomidae; genus Carollia; species Carollia perspicillata. Next base: position 2,465 of record PVKM010019650.1, read on the forward strand.
TTCCAAAAGGGTAGGGTATTTTGTCTATTATGAATACTGCTTTATCCCCAGCACTTAGAATAGTGCCTGACACAGTGCAAACACTAATACATATTTGTCCAATAAATGAATAAATAATTAAATAACCTCTTCTCAAAATTTTATCCTAAAGTCCCCTAGATTAAAACTTTTCTGAGATAATGGTGACAACTTTATTAAACCAACCCTTTCCTATGAGATCGGTTATTAAGATTATTCACCTTACTTGGTTTTCAGTTTTACTAAAAGATCTGATTTTTCCTGGTAATGGATTATTCTTCAGCTACAATTTCCTCCTCTTCCATTTCTCTTAACTTTATCCTTTTCATTTATATCTTCCATGTATTCTTTAATATGTCCGGGCCACTGGTGGTAAACTTATGGCTAGCTAGTTTTAAAAATATCTTACTAGGAATTCCAGAGGAACATTGGGTGGGTGTAGACTTAAGTTCTCTGTCATCTTTTAATGGGAAATATCTGATGTCATTCTCAAAGCTGATAATTTATTTTTAATGCCACCAATTCATCTACTGGGCTCTTTATTTAAGAATATCTTAATGCAATAAATATTGTTGAGGGATTGTTGGGTAGAATCTGTTTCCCTTCATAAATATTCTTGCCTCCTTTCCTGAGATTTCAGGATGAACTGGAACCAAAAAAAAAAAAAAAACAACAACAACAAAGGAAAACTTTTGTTAATTGAACATCTGTCTTTGTGTCTAGAGGCACATGTTCTTAAACGGTCACATCAGCATTCTGTAATTGCATCTTCCACTTTTAAACATTGTTGAAACTTTTTAATTTTAACTTGATTGTGTTTTCTGCTTTTGTCTTGTCTTTTCATCCTAAATATGAGAAAAACACCAAATGACATGTGAAGAAAACCATGACTAGTTTATAGGAGGAATGTATAGCATCATTTTCTGTTCATTTATTTTCTATTTCCTTGTATTTATCTTATTTTTATGTTCTTTGAAGCTGGATTAACTGTGTCCTATGAACTTTGGGATTTATACCAGATGAGCTATTTAATTAACCCACAATCCTTTGGAGAACATTTTGAATGAATAAATCATCCCAGAAGTTAAACTGGCCAATTAAAAGAGATTTTGGTATTAGGAATTTTTTTCCTAAAATTACTTTCAATTGATAAATAACATTGCAAAGTAGTTAAAACTGCAGTTGGTTACCTGAGCCTTTACAGCCTCTCAAAGTATCAAGTATGATCCACAAAGGAAGGCAGAGAGGAGGGAAAAGACCCAGACTTGATAAACAATATGTGAAATAACTCTGCACTCTCCTACGTGATTCAACTGCAACATTAAATGAACTCACTCTCCAAATATACTTGGGCAGTTATTTAAAGAATAAACTTTAATGAATATATTTTATTTCCAATACATATGTTGTTGATTGTGTGTTTTTACCTCTATAGGTACAAATGAGATGGTACATTCTGAATGAAAACGAACCCGTTTAGATTACTCTGAAATATGTGGAGATGGCAAAACTTCTCTACAACTTTAAATGCTGGCATGGTACAGAATTCCACTACAGATCTCTCATCCTTCAGGTACCATTGTCATTTCTCTTTCTGTCATCTTTGTGAATTCTTTTTCTGCATGAACTTACTATTCCCTAATGAGGACATTATCATTTTTTTCCTCTTTTCTTACCTAAAGGCTATTAAGATCAATTGAGCTACTTAGTTATTTAGTTAAGAGAAAACACCCTGACTGGAAAGCATCCTTCTGCAGCCTGTTTTAGAATTTATAGGTTCATGTCTGTGGCTTAGAACAAATTTAGCAGAAGAACCTCAAGGTGATAATTATAAGGCTATATAATTTATATAGATTGACATACATTTCAATTTCTTGAAAACTGATCTAGTGCAAACTGATGGTAATTATGGGGTACTTTAGTGTTTTCCTCTGGTTCTCAACCCAAGCTTATCATTTATTTAAAAAATGTATATAAGCTTGTTGTAATGAAAAGTATCTCAAAAAGGCAAATGTTAGCATTTAGTATTCATGAGACTCCATGGATTAATTCTTTACGAGTGAGAATTATAGTCCAGTGGTTCTACATTCGTCTGGGCAGGGAATTGCCTAGGGGCATCTTTAGGAAACACAGAGGCCTGGGCTTGCCCTCTGAACTTAGGGTTAGTGATTTTATAGTGGAGCCTAGGCCTCCATATTCTTTTGAAACATCCTGTGTCACTCTACTGAGCAGTCAGGTAGAGTCGACGATAGGGCACATTTTAAAAACCACTGCTATTTATTTTCTCTTTCCTTGTATTTATCTTATTTTTATGTTCTTTGAAGCTGGATTAACTGTGTCCTATGAACTTTGGGATTTATACCAGATGAGCTATTTAATTAACCCACAATCCTTTGGAGAACACTTTGAATGAATAAATCATCCCAGAAGTTAAACTGGCCAATTAAAAGAGATTTTGGCATTAGGAATTTTTTTGCCTAAAATTACTTTCAATTGATAAATAACATTCCAAAATAGTTAAAACTGCAGTTGGTCACCGGAGCCTTTATAGTCTTTATTTAGTTAAGAGAAAACACCCTGACTGGAAAGCATCCTTCTGACTGTTATTTGTATTTTTGTAAATTTTAAAAATGGCTTATGTCAAAACAAGTTTCAGCCAGTCATTAAAAAATTATCCTAAAATAGTAAACTTTTGAGAGCGATTAGACATTCTTCTAATATTTCTAATGTTTCTCATAAAAATTATGCCTAAAAAATTTCCTCTGCAAATGTTATCAGGAAAAACAACAGCAAAATAATTCCAGCCTCCACTCATAAGCAAGCCAGTTAGTCCACTGTGTATGTCGAACACCAGGTGGCTAATTGTGCTCAGAGTAGTTTATTTTGTCAGCATCAGACTGCTTTTCTACACAATCATTTTGGTACCAATATTGCATCTGGCAACAGACAAATTATGAATATAAAATGAAAATGTATGCTGTGTAAAATTAACCCTAAATGTAAGACAAAATGTTGAATGGGACTTCCCAGCTGAAAGGAAGCTGTTCTCATTGCCTTCCTGCCTCCTCCTTCTCACTGCTCGGCCGACAGAGGTGATGGCTAAAACTTCAGAAGCCTCGTGATGTGCTTGAGGAAAAAAGTGATAAGGTAAAGATGCAGAAAGAAGAAACCCAAGGCTCTAAGAAATTTGTGGAGCTTCTTTCCTGACCCAATTTGCCTAATTCAACCTCCATGATGCAAAAATAGTTTTATGATAGAATAATGCGTATACACTACTATTTGGGATTTTCTATTTTATTTATCTTAAACTAATCCTAAGAGCTACTGCCAGCAGGGTAGAGGCATGAGCATTGCTGCCAGCTACAATGTCTATCCTTCCCCGAGAATTATAGCCAATAGTAGAAGGGGTAGGACAAAAAGCCAGTCAGAGCAGCTGGAAGCAGCAAGCAACAATACCCACTTAGTGCACAGCAAGTAGCTCCTGATCTATTGACTGATCTACTTTGTTCTGGCAGACAGCTCTTTCTCAGACAGCATGTTCATGAGCACTCTGGCCACCTGAAAAATAATTACATCATAGACTTAGTTCATAAAAATCATCCCATACAATCTGCATGCTGTAGAGCATCGAACCCCAAATTGAGAAATTGGGGTTCTAGCACCATTTCAACATCTAACTAATTTTAAGCAAACTGTTTATATTTTCTGAGGTTAGGTGGATAATTACATTGCTAGGAAGAACTATACAGGTTCGTCTTTAATTGGATCCTTCTTTTCTCTCCAATGATAATCCAATTGTCACTCTATGGGAAGGTGAATGGAAAGATAGTGGTAAGGTAAAGTAAGGTAAAGTCACAGGAAGATGGCAAAACAAGTTAAAAGCATTATTTTATATTCTATCCTATGCTTATTATAAATAGTTTTATAGAATATAGTTTGCTAAGATGACTTGAAGCTAGTGAAAGGACACAAATAAGCTTCTTTTGGAATTATTCTATTCTAGGACAATAGATAAGTAGCCAAGATTTCTGTCTTCTTTTCCACTCCATGTGACTTGAGTATTTTTTGTGCCTTTTGTGGACATAGCATACTATTGGCATTAGACTGCGAAAATGGGCACAGTTCGTCCCCTGTCCTCATCTGCCTGCCCTGGCTATCCTGCTGGCCCTGCTGGCAGCCAGACGGCCTCCAGAAGCTAGCTGCCTACCTTGCAGCTGACCTCAGACACATGAGGGAGCCCAGTCAAGCCCCAAAGGACCATCCAGATGAGCCCCAATTGCTGACTCACAGAATCATGGTCTACATAAACAATGATTGTTTTAATCCACTAATTTCTAGGGTTGTTTTGCAGCAAAGCTGATGCTCATTTCTGTGCATATTTGAAATCAAATTTTCTATGTGTCTTTTTTTCCTTCTTCAAATATAAAATTCAAAACAGAAGTAAGAAAGAGTATTTGCAAGACAAAATTTCTTCCCACTAAAACATCGTGTTTGGTTGGAGCAACAAAACAATGGCAGGGATGAAGGGTCTCTTCCGTGTTCACCTTAAGGCCATCAGACTAACAGCACTCCTATTTTATTGTGCTGAAGCAGATGCCTGACCTACACTGTATTTCCCTTTTCTTCATAAATGAGGTTTTATTATTTTTTAATGCCCTGGTGGGCTTTGCTGTGAGCACACTAATCAGAAATGAACTGCCAGTGCTTTAGGCGCCTGGCCTACGAGGCCTCAGAGTAAATCATTCATTATTCCCCATCACCACCTGGAGGAAGCTGGTCATCTCCAGCCTCCCATTTAACAGCCATAGGCTCAGATGTGGGCTCACTCCTAATGCAGAAAAATAGCAGACTGCTTTCCTTTTCAAGCTTCGAAGTTTATTTTTGAAATATGTTTGTCTTTCCATGAAATTCTTGAGGGTTTTGTGGGTAAGTGCAGGTATAGGCTAATTAAATTATTTGTTTTCTAATGTCTCACCTCATCATGCAGAGAATTGACAGTGGCCGTGGAGGGCTTCTTACAAGTAGACAGATTAGGAGGCCTCTACAGGAGGTAAATTGAATGGTGCCACGAAAACTCCTCTTTCAAGGAGCTGCCTCATGCTTGCCCTGGGCTTCCTCCATTAGCTCGTTATTTCTTCTGATCTTAAAGGTTTTTTAATGTTTAAGAGTTCTCATTAGAGTAAAGCTCCCTGCTACTATATCTTAGCACATCAGCTGATAGCTAGGCAGGAGAAAGACCCTCTAATAGTAGGATGTAGGATGGGTCTTGAGAGAAGCAGATGGTCCCATTTCATGTATTTCACGCTGTGTTTGGGGTGGGTGCTCCCCTTTTACGCTTCAGAGCTTCTGGAAGGCTCTGCCAATTACTAAGCAATGCCTCCAAGTCTCACATTCAACCGATGACAATTTAGTTTCGTTCTTTGAGATCTTGGTGTTCAAATCCTCAAATTTCATAAGTATTCTTAGAGGTCTACTTTGGTCTTCCCTCCATCCTGATTTTATAAACCAGGAAGTGAGAACCAAAGAGCAGGAGTGACTTCCCTGGGCTCGGAGCCTCCCCACCCACTGCCCTGCTGCTCTCCTTACAGACACACACACTTGCCCTAAGAATGCTGAGATTTGGAGGAACCTAGCTCCGGATTTAGAGGAAAAGGGAAAAGAGAGAGAGAGAAGGAGGAAAAAGGAGGGGAGGAAAGAAGTAAATAAAGGAAAGGAAGAAGGAAAAAAGGAAAGGAGGGAGGAAAGAAGGCAGGCAAGCACACAATTCAATGGAGGAAAAGGCCTTAGGTGTAAAAGTGTTTACCAACTCTTTAGATTCTCAAATCTGGTGGAGGCCACTGGTCTGGATAACCACAACAGCCCCCCAGCAGGGCAAGATGGGGTGGGGTTTGTACTCTCGCTACAGACCTGTCAGGTTATGAGAAACAAAATAATATTCTCCACTTCCTTTCCCCTATTTTAAGAACAGAAATCTCGAGGGTTAGGGTGGAAAGTTAGGTGATTCTCTCCCTGCTAACCCGTACAAACCACCAAACGTTTTTCCATCCTCTGTTTAGGGACAACATCATTTTAATTTAAGTCGGTATCACATTAGACTGTCAACACTGACTATTGTGACAGCCTGAGAAGCTTGTGACAGGTAGTGGAGGACACTGTAAAAGGAGGAAACTCAGCGGGATATAAAGAAATTGTCTTAAGTCTGGGTCTTGTGAAAGCAGGGTCTGAGGTGAGGATTGGGTGCAGGTGGGCAGTCGGGCAAAGGGCAGTGCTCACTCCCAGGCCGGGGAGCTCACAGAAAGCTCTTCTGAATTTCCCACCTGAAGGCCCTGAAGGGCAGACACTTACACACCCACTTATGCTCTCCCCACCCCCCCAATACACACACAACAGCCCTTGCAAAAAAGCCTGGGGTCTAAAGGCCTTGAGCTAGGGAGGCAGTGAGTGTTACAGTGAGCTGGAGGCCAGCTGCACCGAGCACGAGCACATGCCCTTCAGGATCTAGGCTGGCTGTGGTCGCAGACCGCAGCATCTGAACTCCCTGATCTCTTCCTCCAGTACGAGAGACACGTAAGGAGGCTTTACATTGGTGTGGCACCAGAAAAAAGGCAAGTAGGATCTTGAAGGCTTACAAACGCCAAGTTAGAGAATGATTGTCCCCAGAAATAGACTGTGTTGACAGATGCTGATTCTAGACCAAGTTGTCTAGGACTGGCCTGGAACCACACCCACCGCCCCCGACCCACACCCACGGCTCCCCGTGGGGCCCTGGCCTCCATGCCTAGTAAGAGTGGCCTCTGCCTGTGTGCCCTGTGCCTGGAGAATTCCCCCTAATTGCCCAGCCTCATCTCACAGGTCTGTTGTCAAATTCAGTTTTTTCTTTAAGAGAGCAAACAGTGAAGTTAAACACTCAGGGTTAAGGCCAGATTGCCAGCTTCAGATCCGACCTCAGCCACCTGCCAGGCCTGCAAACCGGCAAAGCAAACTGTTTCCGCTTCAGCATCCATAAAACAGGGGTAACAATACCGGAAAACCTGCCTCACGTAGTTGTTGAGAGGTTCAATGGCTATGTCTATATAGCACAATGGTTTCCAGCACTTACAACAAACCTGCTACGTAGTTGTGATAATTCCCTAATTTTTTAGGCAAACTTGGTCTTGTCTTGAGAATTCCCCAGTATTCCCACTTCTGTCCTAGCATTTAACTTACTGTATTGGGATTGTGTGCCTGTCTTTCTCCCCGCTTCACTGTGTATCCTCGAGAGAAGACTGTGGTTTCTCTTCCTTTTAATCTCCAGATGCTAACAGTACAGTCCTGCACCTCTTAAAAATGAAGATATGTTTTGAGAAATGCATCATTGAGTGATTTCGTAATGTGAGCCTCACAGAGGATTTACACAAACCTACTACATACCTAGCCTGTTCCTCCTGGGCTGCCAGCCTGTGCAGCCTGTACTGAAGACTGCAGGCAGCAGCGACACAATGGTATTTGTGTAATCCATTGAGATGTGGGACAGCTGCAATGTCACTAGACAAGTGATTTCGAACCAGTATGCTGCACTAGTGTGCCGCAAGAATTTTTAAAATAAGCAATATCTTACTGTTTAGTCAGGGGCACTGACCTCTTTTCCCATAGATTGTCAGATAAAAAAGATGACAACAGCCAACACAACAATAGCCATCAGTGTGAATGAAGCAAAATTATATTGGGTTGCCCCCAAAGTCCATTTAGTTATTTTCTGTAAAATAAAGGACACATTTTTCATTTTCACCAATAACTGTATTGATTTGGATATTTTGAGTATGTCGGCTATCTCCCACTATAGGCTTCTAGTGGGTAGAGGCCAGGGGTACTGCTAAACATCTTCCAATGCATAAGACAGCCCCAAAGCAAAGAATTACTTGGCCAAAATGTCAATACTACCAAGAAACTTCCCAAACCATTTTTGGCACATTTGATTAGTCACAGCACCTTCTCCATACACTACACAAATTTTTTTTGCATTTCAGTTACTATTCATCCTTCATGAAATAATAAAAAATAATATGCCAAAAATGTGGCACATTTTCTTCCAACTTAAATATTAAAATGGCTGCACAAAAATTCACTGATTTTGTTACTATTTTTTTAAATGCATGCTGATAAATGCACTTGTCACAATACAATCTAACAAAATTGTTTTGAATGAAGTTAAAGGCAACTAAGCACTATTAGAGCCATCGTACAAAAAAAAATCAATAAACTGGCCAACCCAATGCCTATTTTTTTGGTTAGATCAGCAAAAATATAACATATTTTTTGGTGTGCTACAGAATTTTCATAATTAGTTTGTGTGTGCCAGAGATGAAAATAGTTGAATATGCCCTGGCTTGTGTAGTTCAGTGGGTTGATTGAGCACGGGCCTGTGAAGCAAAGGGTCACCGGTTCAATCCCAATCACGGCACATGCCTGCATTGCAGGCCAAGTCCCCAGTGGGGGACACATGAGAGGCAACTACACATTGATGTTTCTCTCCCACTCTTTCTCCTTACCGTCCCCTCTCTAAAAATAAATAAATAAAATATTTAAAAGAAAATGGTTGAATATCACTGTGCTAGACGATAAGGAGGTTTTTAGCTCCATGATCTTATGGGACCACCATCCTACATGCAGTCTGTCATTGACTGAAAGGTCCTTATGCTGTGCTTAGCACATTGTAAGCTCTCAAAAATATTGTTTGAATGAATGAATGATTCAATGATTTCTTAATACTTATAAAGCATTTTTTAAAAATATATTTTATTGATTATGCTATTACAGTTGTCCCATCCCCCCCTTTATTCCCCTCTGCCCTGCACACCCCCTCACCCACATTCACCCCATTTAGTTCATGTCCATGGGTCATACATATAAGTTCTTTGGCTTCTACATTTGCCGTCCTGTTCTCAACCTCCCCCTGTCTATTTTCTACCTAAAGCCCAATTTTTTTCAGACTTCTTCAGAATGACTGCAATATTGCTCTTTAATCCCCTTTGCCACCTTCCCACCTCCACATTTTATGTTCCATCCATAAAAATGCCGTGTGCTATTTGCTGCCATAATTTGCACATGCTGTTCCCGCTCATAAAATGCCCTCCCCCTCTTGCTCGGCTTGGTGACTTTCTTTCTTTCCAAAGGCATTCCTTGAATGTCACCACTTCTGTGAGTTCTACCACAAGACTCCAGTCCCCAGGCAGAATATATTGCTTTTTTGATGTGTTCTTCTAGTTCTTTGTTCTTTAATGCACTGCTTGCAAAAATAAATTATGGTTGGTCATATGCATGTCTCCTTCCTTCAGTTTGTCAGCTCCTCCTGGAATGAGAGCATCTAGGCTGCCAGCTATTCAATAAATATTTGTTGAAGGTTAATGCCTGTGACTTTGCTGCTTTGGGTGATGTTTAGATTTCTGTCTGCCACATTTACTCAGGGTCCTGTAGGTTATTTCTCTGGCCAAGCTAATCAAAGGCATTTGATGGGACTAACTAGGTGGTCTGTGCCTGAGGGAGTCACAGGTCATTAAACTTCACCCTGGTATGCAGTGAGCTGTTTAACAGGCCAGGCCTTTTCAGGGGGCTACTTCCATCGTTCTTCCCAGTGCTGCCTCCTCCAACTTGAGCCAATGGATCTGAAATATACTTACTTATGGGATGACATGTGCTGGAAACCAACATGTTTAACAACCTTATTGAAGTCCTCCTCAACTTAGCCCAACTACTTTTTATTTATTTATTTTGGGGTGGGAAAAATAATAACTTGATTTTCACTAACCTTAAACTAAAATTTATAATGTTATGCAAATTTGAATGCAGACAACAAACCACTGTAACATTGGAAGTTTCTGTGATGTTAACAAAATAAATCACAGATATTCTCATATCATATTACACATGTGGCAGATTTATGCTTATCACTCCCTCAATTATATTAGGTAGTTAATTGACCCAATTTATGTGTATATGTTGTTTTTCCTCATTCTTTTCATAGAAGAGGAGATTTTGACATTTGTTTAAAACGCTATGAGTTCTTGCAATTCCTTTTTTGATTTCTGGATGGTTCCCAACAGTGCCTTGTAAAAATACTTCGGTAGTCTCAGATTAATAATAATCTGAGAGGTTTTGTCTTTGTGTGTGCATAGGCACTGGTATTTAGAGCCAGGTTTGGAGACAGAGTAGAAAGAGGAACAATGAATAAACATTCCCTAATGCAGGACACTGGACCCCAAATGTGACTGTTGAACTGTTAGCTGACTACTCAGTCACCTGGGGTCAGAGACCAGCACACCCAACAGGTCCCAACAGCTCCCTTCTTGAGCCAGTGTTTCTCGTGACTTTTATGTGTCCCCTCCTCCCTCCAAGCCTAAATTCTTTATCAAAGTGTCTTCAGGGTTATTATTTTCTTGATTGAGCTTAGTCACATAAAACCAGTGAAGAAGCAGGTAATCTTCTCTGTTCTTTGAGGCCTAATATTTTCAGACATACCTTAGATCTAGTCACCGAAACCATGTATGTTCATTCACACACACATGCATAGGCACACATAGAAGAAACAGTTTTAAGTAAGAAACTAATGTAAGCTCCACTTTTGTGCCTGATATTTCAAAACTGGTTTTCAAAGTGTTAGAGCTTTGTACTAAGAAATATAGTGTAGATTTAAGCATTGCTCTGCATTGCTATCTATGTAAAAATGAGTTGACAAGTTTTAACTTCAAGTGTAAAGGTGAGGAACATACTATAATTTAAACCTAATGTTTACAAATGGTATAGATGGATGCAATTCAAAATACACGGGTTATCAAGATTTATACTAAATTCTTCTCTACTCATGCATGGACTATATTACCATAATCTCCTAATTGATTTCTGTGTCTTAATGACCTCGTCTCTGATCTGCTTTGTATTCTGCCTCCAGGTAACTCCACAAAGCATGATGTTCTTCTCATCAAAAACCTGTGGTTCAAAATTCAGAGTTCAGATGTCCCTCCTTCTGAATAACTAGAGTATGTTGTTTATACTACTCAAGTGATACTTAACTTACACCATCTTGTGATTTAGCACTATGTACACAATTTATATTTCTTTACAGAATGTAAGTACTTTAGGGAGTGAGCTCTTCAAGATGGGGCCAAAGTAAACACTTCATAAATAATTATCAAACTTAGAACTTTTCACCAGGCAGCAGGAAATACAGAATTTTTTTTTTTGTATGGCTGGTTCTTCAAATGAAATCAGTTTAATCATGCGCTATATTCCTGAACACTTCAAAAAATTCTCACCATCTCATTTTGGTTATTTTTCCAGATCACCCTCCTTCTCGTATTCCAACCCCCTATTCTTTGAGGTTATCTTCCACAATCCCCTGACTCTCCAGCCACTAAACCCTACCATTGGCCTCGCTAGATCTGATGGCACACTTGACCTCCAATTATGATTCTCCAACTTGGATCATTGGCATCCTGCCCTGGAGCAAATCATCATCAACTGTCTTATAAGTTGTGACCATAGTTATAGTCTGATCCATGGAACTACTACCACCTGAGCCAGCCCACCCAGCTCCCTGCCAGGGTACATGAATCCAGTATCTTGTCCAAAACACTTAAAGTACTTCAAATTCTTTATGCGCTGATTGGCAAGCTGCATTTTCTCATAACACACATGTTTTGCTTAGAAAAAATACTTGGTGGCAAAATATGAGTTCACATCTAAGAATTTAACCAATAATCACTCAGTTGTGAAAAGCTGTGATATTTTTATCTAAAATTACAAGACTTAAATCAAATAGTCAAATATGAATATGTTTGGCATGTTCTTTGGGGAAGCAGTTTAATTCAATAAAGAAAACATGGGGAATGTGTTAGGTAGTGTCTGAAAGATTCCCATGTTAATACTTTACAATTTAGAACATGCTACCTTTAGTTATTCACATTTTTAAAGAGATATATTTTATTGATTATGCTATTACAGTTGACCACATTTTGGGTTTTTTTAGCATTTTTAAAGGAGTCGCTATGGTTTTAGAAATAAAAATGGGAGAAGAAAAGATGAGGCAATGTCAGTGACATCCAGGGCTTCAAGTGCATGGGAACTACGTGAGCTGCTGCGGGGGCCACAGACAAATCTCAGCACACACCGGGGAGCAGAGTCCCTGGTTTGGAGGCATGAAAAACCTGGTGTGAAATGACTATGCCACAGAGCATCGGGGTCTCTTTCTGGTAATGGAACTCAAAAAGCATTAGGACCAAGGAGTTTGTTTATTTGTCTTTAGGATTAATAAGTATGTTTTTATTTACCTTTTTAGAGTAAGTATCTATTACCCTTAATTTTTTTATGGGTCCTTGGGAGCATAAACATTGTCATTATTTGTTCTTACAAGCCTCTGTTGCTCTCTTTTTAATATTAATTATTGTTATTGAGAGATAATTGATATATAATATTGCATTAGTTCTTGTTGACTTTGGTTTTAGTTTTTAAACATTGTATTAATTTTAGGTGTACAACATAATAATTTTATGTATTTTAAATATTACTTATATAACTAAACGTAGCACAATAACTTCAGTTAGTTAACATCTGCCAGCATACATTGCTACAACTTTTTTTCCCTTGTAACAAGAACTTTCAAAATCTACTCTCTTTGCAACCTTCAAATATACAATACAGCATTATTAACTATGGTCACCATGCCATTCATTACATCCCAGAACTTATTTATCTTATAACTGGAAGTTTTATACTTTTGACCATTTTCCCCCATTTACGTTACCCAGAAGTATTAGGACCAAAGAGTTTTTTAGCAGAATCCAACCTGAAGGTACAAGATCTATACCTGGGTAACGCACAGCTTCTGTTAATGTTTTGCTGAGACTAATTTGTTGGAAACAAATGAAATTAAGTTTGAGATTTGCAGGAATTTGGGTCTTAGAGTCTTAAATAGCTATGACTTTATGAATGGTTGATGAAGTACCTGTACTTCAAGTCTGAGCACTGAGAAACTGAAGCATGAGAGAGACAAAGGCTTCCTGGGGTCATCATACAAGCCCAAAGCCTGTGCTTATCAGCACGTAGGAGGAACCAGGTGAATGGGGCAAAGTCATGAATACAGAGGAAAGTCTAGCTAAAACGCAGAGGCCCGATATCCTTTGTCACACTTAATAAGTGTTTTAGCAAGGGACAATACCAGACCCATGACATATAACATGTATAGATTTTTTGGAAGTAAGTGTATATTTGAACTATATATACAAGTATTTTATTGTATAAGCTTATTTATTTTTTTAAAGATCTCATTTATTTTTAGAGTGAGCGGAAGGGAGGGAAAAGAGAGGGGGAGAAATAAACATCAGTGTGAGATACAAGCATCACTGACTGGTTGCCTCTTGCACACGTCCCAGCTGGGCACTGAACCCACAACCCAGGAATGTGCCTTGACTGGGAATCAACTGGCAACCTTTTGCTTTGCTGGACAACACCCAACTAACTGAACCATACCAGTCAGGGCTCTATAAGTTTATTTTAATCATTTTCATTTCTTAATACTTTTGGTCCTTTTAATAGAATTCTTATGGAAAGAACTCTTTAGTATAATATGAATGATGGTCATCAGAAATTGGAGGACACAGCTGGCAATTGCACTTGTTCTGCTCTGAGTTGAGGTCCAGGCCAGGCCTAGGCAGAGACCGAGATTAAAGCCATTGGTCTAGATGGGCTTCGGTGGAGAGGGACAGACCGATGGTGGGGTAAGCCTGTTGTTTTTCTATCCAAAGACACCAAGCAGGACAGTATTCAGAACAAGTTTGTTTGTAGAAACTCACAGGTGAAGCACACAGTACACAAAGATAGTCAGGTGACAAAAAGTATAAGACACAGTGAGCAGATTGCCTAAGTGCAAAAACTGTCACAAAGAGCCCGTCAGGGTTAAGCCACTGAGTACCTGTTTTACATACATAGAATCCAGAAGGTGATACGCAGCAGCAAGCCAAGAGTCACTTGATCAGGATGGTAGCAGTTTGCAGGGTGGAGGGTATCCAGCTGGACATTATCTGGCAGGGTGATTTTGTGACAGTTCACATTTTCCATCTTTATTTACATTTCTTCATTATTTAAAGAGCAACTAATGTAGGACCTGACACCCAGTTTTCAGTAAGTAGCATCTCTACAGAATGGTGTGATTTGTAGTTCCTCTAATTACATATATATACAAACAGGTTTCTGATTTATCTGCTAGCAAATTTGGCTATTGGAATCCACTCAGCCTTCAAACCTTGCCTCCTGAGCTTTAGGATGGTGACACAATCCTCTAGTCTTTTACTTGGGTGGTGCTCTGGATTGGGAAAGTAGCTTCTAAGGCCTCTCTGCAGAGTCCACGCCCACCCCAGAGCAGGTGGCTCATGCAGAGGCAGTTTCTCGACTGACTGTCTGTGGGAGACTGCTGGTGGTGTTTACTGAGTGGTGAGCAAACAGTGAAAAGGAAAAGGAGCTAAAAGTCAGAAACAGGGATTTAAGGACAGGATTATAGTGGGGAAAGGAAGCAGGGCCTGGCTGTCTGCCCTAGAGCTCAGGTTGCCCAGGAGTGAGGGTGAGAAGCCTCTCTGGAGGGAGCACCGGGTCTAGGTAAGGGCAGACTGGAGTGGGGACTGTTCTCCATAGCACATGCCTGGAGGTAACACTAGGTGTGGCATCATGGCCACCCACTGCCTGGCAGGACAAATCCCAGAGGCATCAACAGTTCACCTCTACCACATCCTTGCTTACAAAAGTGGTAACAAATTCACAGAATAAAAACACTAGCAAAAATACAAACAAACAAACAAACCCCAACAACAACAACAGTGAGGGGCAGTGTAAAATTGCAAACAAATGCTTTATCCCCCTCTTCATTGACTTAGTGGTTACTCGCTTTTAGACGGACTGGAACATCTCCTATGCACTGCTTCTTAGCAGTTGTTAATAAATTTCTGCACCACTCACCATGACATGAAATGCAGTGCTTCTCCACTGCCATTGTTGTTTCCATTCGCGGGTGGCAGGGGCCTGGAGGTACATGCATGCATGAACTGCATTCCTAGAAGATGGTCCCAGGCAGCATTTGTCTGCCCTCCTTACCTAAGCTTAGCAAAAATTTATTTTGCTTTTTTCATATTTTCCTCTCAATAATGAGGTTCCATAGATATGGTTATTCAAATTAATAAGCGTCTGAGCCTTCTATGGACCAGTCTGTCCCCAAACCATGCATTTTCCATGATAGGAGGGATTAAGAATAGGAGGGCAAAGAGTCGGATTTCTTAATGCAATTTATTTTGCCCTGGTTTTGGGTGAAATACCAAAAACACCTGGTGGCAACAATATAGATTATTCATTTGCTTTATCTGATTTTTATAGACTAATTTTTAGAAGTGGGTATTTCTGCAATAACAATGTACATAATTCTTTGAAAATAGATAAGAAATGTAAGAGTTCAAAGGAAATGTTTTAACCAGTTCTATTCCTAAAGAGTGAGGGACCAACAGGAAAACTGAAATATAGCATCACAGGATCATAATCCTGGAAAGGAGTTTAAACTTAGTGACCTGTCTGAATTAGAGATTCACTAGTGGTATATATACTGATCACCTGCCATCAAGATGGAAACTATACTAGAGCAGTATTCTGTAGGTGATCTGCATATAGACAGGTGGCTTCTGCATCTTTATTTTCTGAGCACCAGGTATGTATGTTTACCTGCCCACTGGACAACCCTGCCTGGGGAGAGCACAGGCTTCCCAGCCATGCAGGTAGAACACACCATGCACTGCATTTACAGCCATGACTCCTCCTCCTCATCACTCCATGCATTGCATTTAGTCACCAAGTTCTAAGCCTGACACAGTTTATTTCTTTGTAAGTACATTTCCAGCCTCAAAAGTCCAGATGAACCATTTACTAAGGGAGATAATACAGGGAGTGGGTTATAGCCTCTGAATTTGGCCTTGACCTGCCCTTCAATTTGTTAGTAGCTAGTCTCATCTGCCTATCTCTCACCCTTCCCTCATTACCCCTACAAGGCACATGCCCCATTTGCCCTGCCTTTTGGGTCTTCATCTTACTACATCATGTTCTCACTGAATCCTTCCCCACAGAGAACCTGCATAGACTGGCAAACTGGCAATAGGATGCTCTTGGGTTTGATCTACAGAATCAGCCCCCATGTCATGTCCTTATAAATGAATATTTTTCCTCATCAGTGCTTGGAATTGTGCCTAGCAACCTGGACCTAGAAAACTGGCTGGTACATTGTTGCTTTTTCCTTTCCTTCTCCCTCACAAGGGACTTCCAATTCACTGGGGCTCACAGCATGTTCTCAGTGAAGCATCTGATGAATAAACAAATGAACAAACATGCTAATGAAAGATAAGCCAAGGAGAACACATTAATGTTAGGTAACAACACATTCTGCAATTTATTCTTGCTTACTTTCAGCTCATTTGCTTTTTAAACTGAGATAACCAGAGAGCCTGGTTTTGCAGACAATGAAAAACTCACTTTAAAAATGTGTGAAGCTATGTTTGCAGGGGACATGGGAAAGTCCTTGGCTCTCAGAAGCTCGTTCACATATCTACAGGTTAGCACCATCGTTTGAGCACTTGAGGCCAGCGAAGACTGGGGCCCCACTGACCGGAGCGTGATTTTACGTGTGCCATGTGCACTTTGTGTTCACTGCCAGCAGCTCAGAGCCAAATTTTGTTCAAGTACAGCAACCGCTATGAAGCGGTTATACTAACCACATGCAAAACCACCTTCTTTGGCCTCAATTAGTTATTCCTCCTTTATTAACTTTCTCGTACATGTCTTTGTTTTGATCTTCCATACACATTAAAATAAATTACCCAAAGGACTTCCTTCAAAAACACTGAGGCCTACACTCCTCTGTGGCATTCAGCCGTGGGATGGAATTAGACCCCGGGTTTTTGTCCTTCTGGAATGCATTCAGCCTTTAGGACCTAAACTCATCATGCTTACAAGGCTCAGTTCCCTCCAGTGTCAAGTCTCATTTTGTGAGCTGGAGCCTCTTAGGAAACAACTTTCTCCTTTTGAGCAAGTCCCCAGGAAATAAAAATCATTAACATTAAAATGTTCTATATTAAATTGCTATATTTAAAACAACCCATAACAAGTAGAGCAAAAAGAAAGTCCAAAGTAACAAGCTAGTTAGTATGTCATTTCTTTTTTTATTTCTAATTATCCCAACAAATTGCTGAGTCCTTAGAAATCCTCACTATATTGTTTACACACTTACAGAAAAAAGAAAATTTGTGGTTAGAACAATGCATTCCTAGTTTAAGGGTAATGTAAACCAGAAGTTTAAACCTCCAATTATTTTAACAGTACCAAACTAATAAAGAGTTCTTACTTGGAATGGTGTATCCCTCTAGGGGGCCATGGATTTCAGATGTCATTCTAAAGCCGAATTACATCTCATCAGGATAGTTTCTGCCCCCCTTTTCAGGTACGTGTTACCAAGGAGCCTAGAGGCACATAATGGTCCCCAAACAGATGGGCTTCCCCTTTATGTGTTCCTCTCCTCTTGGGCAAGAAAAGCACAACCACATTGAGCAATTGTGTATAAAAGATTCCTTAAATACATCCGCAGCTTTTCACCTGTTCTTGAGCAGGGAGCCTGAACCTGGAAGCAGTGGGCTTCTAGCCCATTAAGGACTAAGTACTGTTGTTCAGATCCTTCCCCATTCTATGGCACAGACGTGCTTATTCCCAATTATTACTGTCTTCAGGAACATTAACTCCACCCATTTCCTAGCTGGCTTTCAAGAGCCTTCAGTATTATCAGGAGTCAGCTAAATATTGCAACAAATGCCACCCCCACCCCCCACACCCCCCCACCCCCGCCAAGTATCAGCATTTCAATGGGATACAAATGCTTATGTCCCACTCAACTCACAGGTCAACGTGGAGAGGAGTCTGGTAGTAGCGAGTGGGGTGGAATGGGCCTGGGGTGTCTCCCATACTCTTTCTATCTTCCATCCTTTTCTAGGTCCTTGGTGTCCTCTCCTTTTGGTTGGAAGTTGGAGACTAAGAACAGGGAAACTTGTGTGGAAGCTTTTCTGGATCAAGCCTGTAGGTGGCGCTCTTCATTCTGGCCAAGGGTCACGTGGACACATCCTTGGGGACTTAAGGCTGAAATAAGTAACTCGACCCAGTGCCTGAAAGGAATGAAACCAGGGTTTGGGGAGAGCACAGAGTAGTCTTCTGCTCATATTTTGTTGCCCCCAGTTTTCCATCCTCGTTTTATTAGCTTTTCACCGGTTCTTCAGCAGGGAGCCTGAACCTGGAAGCAGTAGGCTTCTGGCCCATTAAGGACTAAGCGTTCTTATTCAGATCCTTACCCACATGATCTTACCCATATGATTCATACCTAGTCAGTAATGATTTTGGCAAATAGTCTATTTCCCAGGAATTTACCCCAGTAAAGGATAAATTGAACAAGCTGTTCAATTTGTTCTTTGATTCTAACTTTTTTAAGATGTTGATTAAATACAAATGCCCATCTCTCGCATTTTATGTATTAGTGTCTCAGGTAAAAATGTATCTTTATAAATTTGCCTTCATAGCTCATCAGTTACAGAATGACATGAATTTAAATCGCTTTTTTAAAAAGGTCACCACTAAGGTGTAGAGACATCAATTATTTACATCACTAAAAAGGAAAGCAGTAAAAATTGGTCAACTCTGAAAATGAAGCCTCCTAGTCATTGCGGAGAGGGGAATGTCCAAGCCACCCCTGCACCAGCAGCTTGGCCTTGCAGCTCCCTTGAAGACTGGAGATGGTGGGCATAGACAAGCTTCTAGGATCCGAGAGTATTTTCTGCATAAAGGTGTGACCTTCAGTAACAAAACTCCCGTTGGTGATCCTGAATTTTTCACAAATGTCTGCAACGTTGGTGGTTCCCAAATAAAAGGCTGATATTACTTAATCAGGTCAGAGCCACCCAGAAGATAATTTTCAAGTCTTCATTGAACAAATAATCCCAGATTCTAAGTACCATCTCCATAGGCAGGATGTCCACAGACAGGTAGGTGAACCAGTGGACATGACCAGGGTCCACAGGTTGCTATACACAACAATCAGGGCCACCACCACTGGCTGCAAGGTCCTCACCAGCTCCCCCAAGGCCTTCTGGTCTATCTTTGGCCCCAGTGTCTCAGGGCTGTAGTAATTAGCTAGTATTTTTCCAACAAGAGCCTCTAATAGCCAAAAGGATTCTTTTTCATTCTTTGTGATAAGAATCATATATCCTGCTGTAAAACTCATTCCCTGGCAGTACCTCACACTGGTTGTGGTGCCCATAGGCCAACAGCTTGTTTACAGGGTCCTCTGTGAACAGGGATATGCACTCTTGAGAAAGTTTACATTGTCCAGGAAGTTCCTGTTCATATCTGTCCAGATGGCCTCCTCTCTACTTGGAGAAGTCAGTGGTAATAGCTAGGATTCCTCTCCATCTGGGGCTGGCCTCCAGTCACCCCTCTTCAGACACGGGCTCTATGTTCGAGGAGAACACCTTTCTAGATATAGTGCTTCTCTGTCATGCTTTTCTGGACACTACTACTTCCCTTTAGAAGTCTAGACCATTTTATTGCTCTTCTAGTGAGTATCACCAAGGAAGGTTTGCATCACCTGCACAATCAAAACCTTCAGACTTTTCAAACCCATACAGATCAATCCTGAGGACCCCGTTCTGAATGCATACTATGCTCCATTCTGAATGGGCTCCATTCAGATGAGGGGGGTGGTCACCCAGCGCTACCCAGAGCCCAGACCTTGCCTAGGTGGGGGTACCAAGCCAGTCTCCAGTGACTCAGGGCAGCTAGAGTTGTTCCACCGCTGCTGGTGCTGGGAGGCTCTTTGGTTCTGTGTTACGCCTTATTTCCAAAGTCTCTACTTTGCCTACCAGAACATATGGACTATGATTTCACTTTGTTTCTCTCACCCAGGTTCAAAGTGCAGTTTTCAAAAATGTGAATGGGGAAGGGAGAGAGAAAGAGAAACATCCGCATGTGGTTGCTTCTCACCCGCCCACCCCTACTGGGGACCTGGCCTGCAACCCAGGCATGTGCTCTGACTGGGAATTGAACCAGCAACCCTTTGGTTTGCAAGCCAGCATTCAATCCACTGAGCCACACCAGAGTGGGCCAAAGTGCCTTAATTGGAAGTATAATTCACATGCCTCTAGGGTCGAGGCAACAGAACGTAGTGGGGTGAGTGAGAGAAAGTGAATTGCTGAGGCTGCTAGAAACAGGGAGTGCACCCCAGAAAGAAGGGGCTACCCTGCAGCTCCTACCAAGTTTTCCCAAGAAGGAAGGTGGCAGAGGTTGTAAAAGTTTCTACTTATTTGAGAGACCCAACAACCCAGACTGTTAAATAAAAGGTCTTCATTGGTAAATGTTGGCCACTAGTTAAACTATCTTTAAATCTCTGAGCAGGCCATTCAACATACATCCGAGGGCCAGACTCAGCTGGTCAGCTGCCATTTTGTGACTTCCCTTAACTCTTCTGCCCTGGGAAGTAAAGATAAGGGTTCAGAAGAAATCAGAGCACTGAAGCCCAGGCCTCTGCAAGGAACAGAGGTAAAGGGTGACTTCTGCTTCCTCACAGGCCTGGTATTAGGGACTTAAGGGTATTCATCTCTGTAAGGGTAATTAAGACTCAGAATTCTACATGTTGAACACCCTTGTTATTTCTTTGCAAATATTACAAAAACAAGATATATGCAAAAGTGTCAAAGGTCCTTTTCATGAACAAAAAGAAAGGGATGGTGGATCAAACTTGATGCTACTGAGCAGTAAACTGATGTGTGTGCGTGTGTGTGTGTTATCAAAGTGAATGGAACCGGCTCCAGTTCCTCAGTAGTTGGCAGCCAAAGACAGCCCCAGGAAAATTTCATGAGAAGGAATATATTTATTGCTAGCCAGCAGGCAAGGACACGGGTCATGTGCCCCTGAGCAAGGATAGGATTCATATTTATTCAAGGAAATCATGCTTAAACATCCAGGTGAGCTTTGTCAGCACAACATGTATAGATGGGGACATTCTTGTTCATGTGCAGTTAGAAAACATGGCTGTACACACATTGCATGTTCAAAAATGGTGGAAAATCTCCGTCTCCCTCCCAAGGAGATTTTTGTACTATAATGAGGGTATGAGGGGAATCGTTCATGAGGAGCTCAACATAGAGTTCCCTTGGCCACTTTGGCCAGCCTCGGACAGTCTGAACCAGATTAATCAGATTAGTCCCCTGGTTCTGCAAATCATTCTGGACTTCTCCCTGAAAAGACAGCTTTGGCATTCATCAATGGCAGGATGGTGTAGGTATGGAAAAAGTTTAACTAAGCCTAAGCCCTTCTATTAAACTCTTAGCAAATTGCAGGATATGGTTGCACAAACCTTATAACATCTAAGGGTGATCTAAGTGAATTTACAGGTTAATATAAGCAAAGTTGTGAACTCTAAATAAAAGTTAGTCTATGCTAGGCTACCTGCAAGGCTTCATATATGT
>PVKM010019651.1:0-17642 GCA_004027735.1 Carollia perspicillata
ATGTGGGCTTCTTTATCTTTCTCATAGCAGCTGCCAGTGATGGATTTATCCAGCTGCTGAGAGGGAGCACCTCCAGGTTCTCCCTGTGTCTATGCGAGACCTAGATTTTATGCTGGGTATCTTTTACTGTGCTTCTCAATCAGTGTCTGGTTTCTTACAGACCAAATGCAACATTTGTGTCTAGGTGATGCTAAAATCTTAGATTAAATACTTTTAATATATTCTCAGTTTCTTCCAAGAAACTTTAGAATATTTTTCAGTTCCAGAATGTGAGGGTCCCCAATTTTAATCCAAAGTGAGTAAAAAGCATTCAGAGGCAAGGTCGCAAAAGAAAATATTGAGCCCCATTTTTTCAATTAGAATTCCAAGTATCAGACTCCTACTCAGTGGAGCCTCTACTATATTATTCTCCTGCAGACAACTTCCTTAGAGCACCATGCACATATTATGTATAGCATTATCCAGAGGAAATAACTCTTCTGGGAGGTAGCAAAGAAGAGCAGAGTTCCAGCGTAATGCATCTAAAAATGAAGCCACTTGTAGAAAACTAAGGACTTGGATTCCTCCTGAAAGAGTTTATCCAAGTTTTTAGCAGGGATGCAGTGTCATTTCTACATATTTGAATATTGAATGATGCTAATTTTCCTATGTCTGAATTTCAGATAACCTCATGAAGATTATAGTAAACCTCCTGCTACTAGGCAACTTTGGACTCTTGGAAACAAAAAGATCTACTCAAATGCAATAGCCTTTAAAATTCAACTTCTCACTTTGGTATTTCTTTCAGTATAGAAAGATTAATCTGAACTTTCTAAGTCTGGCAAAGATTGAAATTCCCTTAAAGTAAGTCTTCACTTCTGTTTAGGGACATTGGCTCAAAAGAGCTTTCGTTCATTTTCAGTTTACTTTGTTTTCATTCGTTTAGTTTATTTTCAGTTTATTAGAATTTAATTTTCAGCTTTGTGCTTTTACCAACGTGTGTGTGTGTGTGTACACACACACACACATTTCATTTAATAAAATAATGATAGGTACTTCCTCTTCTGCCTATGAAGAAGTGCCTACTAAAGGAATTGTCCTGCCATAAACAGCTAGAAAATCAGACGATGTCCAGTGTCTGAAATAGGACTGTGGTCCCTGAGAGACAGTTACCAAGAGACAGAACAGGAAGGAAGATTGTCAAGGAGCCCAGCAGCCTTTGACTGTTGAGGAGCGGAGTTGAAGAGACAGAGACTGGGGGTAAGGGAAACCGTGGGAGCCAGAATGTGCAGGGCAGCGTAGCAGAGAGGAGGGGATAGGTAGCCCAGTAAGTTCTGCAGAGCCGTAAGCAGATATTTGAGTCTTTGGCTATAAACTCTGCCCGTATGTGGGCTGGAAAAAGAACCACCAGAAAACAGTAAGTCAAACAATTCCTGGAGTATAGATAGGGCTAAGGGTAGTTCACACTTCTACCAGTTAGAGTTGAGAAACCTCAAAATACACAGAACATTGGCATTGGATAGAGTCCCGAATGGCTTAAAAGCATAAAAGGATTCAACTGATATGTATGTAACTTAACTGTATACCTAAACAAAATTGATACTCCATAAAGGATTTCAATAAAATCCAGCATGCAATAACATAAAATTCATGAAGTATGGCATCCAATTAATAATTGCTTGACAGGCCCTGACTGGTGTGTCTCAGTTGGTTGGATGTCCTCCCACAAAGAGAAAAGTCGCCTGTTCGATTCCCAGTCAGGGCATATGCCTGAGTTGTGGGCCCAATCCTTGGCTGGGGCACTTGCGAGAGGCAATTGATTGATATTTATCACTCTCTCTTTCTCCCTGCCTTCCATTCTATCTAAAATAAGTAAATAAAATATTTTTAAAAATACAAAGTAAATTGCTAAACATTAAAAGGGGCAGAAATATGACTCATAACTAGGAGAAAAAAAATTAGTAGAAACACAGACACAGACATGACAGAGATGATCATATTAACAAGGACCTTTGATCAGTTTTATATGTAAAGGAAAACATGATCTGGTTAAGAGATAAATGGATGATATTAAAAATATCCAAGTGGAATTTCAAAACATAAAAAATATAATATCAGAAATGAGCCCTGGCTGGTACAGCTCAGTGGATTGAGTGCTGGCCTATGAACCAAAGGATCACCAGTTCTATTCCCAGTCAAGGCACATGCCCCTGCCTTCCTCTTGGTCTCTAAATAAATAAATCTTTTTTAAAAAATGAAATAATAGTAATAATAGCAATTAACATTTAAATTTTTTTCTTTTATTTTAAAAAAGATTTTATTTATTTATTTTTAGACAGAGAGGAAGGAAGGGAGAAAGAGAGGGAGAGAAACATCAATATGTGTTTGTCTCTTGCACACCCCTTACTGGGGACCTGGCCCGCAACCAAGGCATATGCTGTGACTGGGAATTGAACTGGCAACTCTTTGGTTTGCAGGCCAGTACTCAATCCACTGATCTACACCAGCCAGAGCACAATTAACATTTATTAAGTGCCTTCTATGTAGATTATCTCATTTTTCTTCACAACAATCCTATGTGGTAAGTAGATACTTTTATTATACTTTTTGTATAGAAAATGGAGTTGAGATCTAGAAGTTCAATAGGTTGTTCTGGGTCCCACATGTTATAAGCGAAAAAGCCAAAACCGAAGAAACCAGAAAGCTGGCTAGGGAGAGTATTATTTTTTAATGTGTTTGGTATCAGTATATGAGATGCTTGACATACAAATTCGAACATGGAAGTCCTTGCCCTCAAGGAGCTCACTTACCAGAAGGAGAAACCAAGCAGTCTAGAACTGGTTTCCATGGAGTGTAAGTGATGATTGGAGCTATGTATAAGATTCAGTGACAGGGCACGGGAGGAAGTTGTTTTTCCTGCAGAAACTGGGGAGGGCTATAAAGGAGCAAAGGCAGCTGGGACGGATCTTGGAGTGGCGAAAGCTGTTAAGCAGATAAGGAGGACATCCTCAAAAAAGAAAGCAAGATTTTCGAAAGTGTGACGACAGGGAACAACATGGCTCCTTTGGGAAATTCTGAGCAATCCATTGTGGTGGCGCTTAGCACGTGGGAGAGAAATCAGTACAACCTTCTGAATTCGCGCAGTATTTTCAGAGTAGGGAAGATAGAGTGGAAGGCAGGTAGGTAGTCAGACTGAAGACAAAAGCCAGTTAGGAGCTGATTACAGTAGAACAGCAAGGGGCGTGGAAACCCAGACCTATTTAGGGAGTTGGTTTGACGACAGGACTTGCCAGTGGATTGGGTGTGAGGTGTGGGCGAGAAGAGTCAAAATGAATGCCAGAATCTGAAGTATCACCAATTTCATCCATCCCTTTATTTTTTCCTTTCCTTCCCCTTCCCCCCACTTTTTATGTTTTACTCTGAATTCACCTTGGTTTTATCTTCAGACTATGGGTATATTCGTTCACTCGACAAACAATCCGTCAGTTGCTAGTGATAAAGCAGTGAGTTGAAGAGACATGTTCCTGTGCTCATTGAGTTGTGGTCTGATAATCTGAGATTTGAACAAAATTCCTGCTCTTTTAAAAGCATCTCACATTCCAGGAATCAGGGAATTACAGTGGGTCTGAATGATCATATGATAGAACTGTTACTTTCCCCTAAAATATCAAATGTTATAGTGGGTGAAGTGATCTCAAGGAAAACTAAAGACAATTTAGATGGAAAAAAAAGGTTTGGTCTGATTTTTCTGTGTGATTGCCTGAAACTTCCACTTGATTTTGCTTGTCACTAATCTGCACCCTTAGCACTAAAAACCATTCTATGAGGATTAGCAGTACTTACATCAGGGGTAGGGTGGCTGTCTGGTTTGAAATATTAAAGACTATTTGTAATTTTTTAAATGCAGACACAAACCCTTCCATGTAACCTCTTCACTCCTGTGGTTTCCTCTGGCCAGTCATCTTCACCTGCTCCCATGAGCGCATCCCCGCCTCCCGTTTCCCCGGAAACCTGATGTGGCCAATAAACAACTTCTTCAGCCTCAAAGTCCTGTTTCCTGTCTCCCGTTTCACTTACTTCTTCTCAGTTCCTAATTTTCTTTCTTTTTCTTTTAAATTTTTACTTCCTTCATCAGAATCTTTTCTCCAGGGAGAACATTGACATTTGATGTCCCCTCAAAGCTTTCAGCTCACTGCCTTCAATAACCTTAACATCGCCTTCTATTTAATTTTCCCTTTTTTCTATTCTGGTTATTTGGGGCTGTCACATGTGTCACACAAGCATTCCTGGAATGCGTTGTCACCACCTCCTTTCCCACCCAGCCCTCCTCCTGCTCCGTACACAACACCCTGAGGTTGCTAACCAATCTTGATCCTTTAGGTCTTAGTTTAAAGGTCAGCTCCTTAAAGGAGCCTTCTGTGTGACCCCCTTTCTCATCTGCTCATACCTTTCATTACTCTTTTTCACATCACCCTGCAATTTTTAGTCGCACCATTTAGAGTAGTTTCTAACTACGTGTTTTTTGGATGACTCTTTACTTAATGTTCATTTCCCTTATTAAATCGTAAACTCTTTGAGGGCAAGAACCTTGTTTGTTATGCCAATAACTATTTTCCTAGCACTTAAGATACATAAATGATTTTTTTGGCTATTTAATATGAAGGCTCACCATTTTCCAATCACTATACAGAGGATAAATTGTTGAATGGATTATATTATTATCATCTCTTATTTTAGAGGGTAGGGTTGGTTTTGAAAATCTGCTTCATACTAACTTTTCAAATTACATTGGAGCCTTGATTTAAAATAATAATGACTACCAGTTATTGACCACCTACTATGTGCAAGGCACTCACATGTTTGAACATCATGTTCAAAGTGCCCCACTAAAATCTGGCCCATTAAAAGCTATACTATATTAAATGACACCTAATTGAAATATTTAGTATCCATTGGTGCTCACAAACAAGAATAAGAAAGATTTAGATCCTGATCTGTATGCTAACTTTAAACATTGGAGAGGATCTGACTAATCGTACCTCTTTTCCTTCTTCTGTGTTCTGGATCCAGCCTTTATGCTCTGAAAGACATCACAAGCTAGTGGGCAGCTGACTACATGTGCCTGGGACTACAGTCACAGTCTCTTTGGTTTGTAGTGTTAAAAACAATTTTTAAAAAATTAGATGCCAACATTTAACATAGAAATCTCAATTCAGTTTCACTTACAGAATGGAAAATCCAATACCATGCCCACATTCCAACAGGGAGACAGTCCTCCAGGGCAGAGGTGCAGCTGCTCCCTCCAGACTGGGCGTGTGGCCTCAGATTTACCACCGCCCCCAGCTGCCTTGCTTCACCTGCTTGTGTTTCCTGCCCGGCCTCTGCAGGCATTTGGGTTTGCTACCATTGCTAGAACTTCTTGGCCCTTTTATAATCACTTGGGAGAAAGGTAGAGTTACACTGTTACTTCAGAAGAACAAGGGGTCAGGAGCTTATTCCTTAACTAGATTCTCTTTCTCTTTTCTCTTTGTTATCATGATGTATCGAAAAACTTTAGAATTAGAAGGGACCTCAGAAGTCATCTTATTTGGAAACTAGGTCTAGGTTTTTTTCAAGATACCATATATTGTTTCTCTATTGTGATAAAATATATACAATATAAAATTTACCATCCTAACCACTTTTTAAGTTGAGAAATCCTTTCTTTGGTGGTAAAATAGAAATAACATAAAATCGACCATTTTAACCATTTTTAAGTGTACGGTTCTGTGGCGTTAACGGTATTGACATTGTTGTGCAGCCATCACCATCTCCCGTCTCCCTACTTTTTTCTTCCCAAACTGAAACTTTCTACTCATTAAAAAAGAAGTCCCCATTTCTCCCTCCCCCACCCCTGATAACCCTGCTTTACTTTCTGTCTCTGTGTATTTGACTATTCTAAGTACCTCATCTAAGTGAAATCATATATATCTGTAGTTCTGTGTCTGATTTATTTCACTAAGCATGCTGTTTCACAGCAGTTGTAGCATCTATCTGAATTCCGTTTGTTTCTATGGCTGAATAACATTCCGTGGTGAATACATCTCGTATCTCATGTAACCGTTCATCTGTCACGGGACACCTGGGCTGTTTCTGCCTTTCGGCCGTTGTGAACAGCACTGCTCTAAGGACGAATCTGCAGGTTATTGTCTGAATCCTGTCTGTGATTCCTGGGTATATACTTAGGAGTGGAATTGCTGGGTAACGTGATAAATCTATGTTTAATTTTTAAAGAAATCACCATGCTGTTTCCTTCAGTGGCTGCACCATTTTATATCTTCACCAGAAATCCACAAGGGTTCCAGTTTCTCCTACTTCTCACCAACTTTTGACTATTTCCTGCTGTTTTGGTTATAGGCATCCAAATGGATGTAAAGTGGTATCTCATTGTGGTTTTGACTTGCATTTACCTGATGACTAACTTATAATGTTGAACTTTTCATGTGCTTGTTGGCCATTTATATATCTTCTTTGGCAAAATGTCTATTTAAGTCCTTAGCCCATTTTTAAAAAGATTTCTTTTATTTTTAAAATTTTCATTGTTGTTCAAGTATAGTTTTCTACCTTTCACCCCCATCCCAGCCCACCCCCTAAAAAGATTTTATTTATTTATTTTTTTAGAGAGGGGAAGGGAGGGAGAAGGGGAGGGAGAGAAACATCAGTGTGTGGTTACCTCTCATGCAGCCCCTACTGGGGACCTGGCCCACAACCCAGGCATGTGCCCTGACTGGGAATTGAACCAGCGACCCTTTGGTTCGCAAGCCGGTACTTAATCCACTGAGTGCTAACTCAGCCAGGGTCCTTATCTGATTTTTTAAATCGCTTTGTTTGTTTGTTTTTTGTTGTTTGAGTTATAGTTCTTAATATTTTCTATATATGATCCCTTATTTGATACAAGATTTGCAAATATTTTCTTTTATCTTGTAGTTCATCTTCCCACTTTCCTGAGACTATCCTTTGATGCACAGAAGGTCTTGATTTTGATGAAATCTAATTTATCTATTTTCCTTTTCTTCCCTGTGCTTTTGGTGTCATATCTATGAAATCATTGCCAAATCCAACATCATGAAGATATTAGATTGTTTTTTTCATAGTTTTATAATCTTAGCTCTTAAGTTTAGATCTTTGATCCACTTTGAGTTAATTTTAGTACAAGGTGTAAGGTAAATGTCCAACTGCCTTCTTCTGCATGTGGATATCCAGTTTTCCCAGCACCTCTTGTTACAAAGACTTGCTTGTGGAACACCCCAACCGGGGACCAAATCCACAGCCTAGGTATGTGCCCTTACTGGGAATCAAACCCATGACCTTCAGCTTCCACTCCAACTGAACCACACCAGCCAGGACAGCCCTTGTTTTTCATATGATCCACTACTCCATACATTTTTTTAAAGGATGTTATTTATTTACTTTTAGAGAGAAGAGAAGGGAGGGAGAAAGAGAGGGAGAGAACAGCAATGCGTGAGAGATACATGGATCGGTTGCCTCTTGCACGCCCCCAACCAGGAACCTGGCCCACAACCCAGGCGTGTACCCTGACTGGGAATCGAGCTGGCAAACTTTCGGTTCACAGGCCCGCACTCAATTCACTGAGCCATACCAGCCAGGGTGAATTTTTTATGCCGTTGCTTTTCTAGTCTCAGTACAAAAACAACTACATTTTTACCACTTTGTTTGTATCTTAACACTTAAAGACTTCTGTTTTATAGTGATCAAGCATTTTATAAAGTAATAAATCTACTTTGCTTGGTTCTATAACCACGTATAGAAACAAGTAGCAGGAGACTTGGATAACATCTGTGCCCTCACCCAGTACAACCTAAAGTAAAGATTTTATGTAATCTTGGTTTTTATGCCAACACATAGGGTGGGGCAGAAGTAGGTTTACAGTTGTGTGTATGAAAAAAGACATGCAGGTTATGATTATTGCAATAGCTTTGTTAACTCTGTGTTTTGCATACAGACAACTGTAAGCCTACTTTTGCCCCACCCTGTAGCCCTGGATTAAAAAGAAAAGAAAAAGACCAGAGCAAATAAAAAACTTTCTACTCAGTTGACACATTTAGCAGTTCAAATATTTGAGTATATGTTTGTAGAGCAGGAGAAACCTCACAATGAGTTAACCTGAGAACACAGGTTAATAGTATCAACATATTAAAATTTACTGTGTAACATATTTATTGTGCATTTTCTTAGAGATTTTCACTAAAGGTATGTTCTTAATAAGAAAAGTATTAAAATTAAAGATTTGTATAGCCTTACAAACGCTTCTGAAAAATTCTAGGCTTCTGGTTTGAAAACTGCTGAGGCACCTCGACACTCACCCCTCTAGATACTGTGTAACACTGAGGCCCAGGGCTCCCAGCTAGGTGGTAAGTCCACGTCTTCTGTCTCTCAGTCAAGTGCTTTTGCCCTAATACAAATATATACAAATGTATACAAATGTATTTTATGTCATTGAGTCTCTGAGAGCAATGTATAATTTCCTAGTTTCTAAGATGTAATCAGCGTAGTTAAGGCAGAAGAATGCTACTGTCCGTGATTTTATATCCTCTTTCATTGCTTTACGGATGGAGGAAAGGCAGCTACAAGTTTTTTAATTTTAAATTCCATTTTACCTGTCTTCAAGATTAAAAATAGTTTTTCCATCTTTTATTAAAATTTAAATACCATGATTCTTGTTACTGAGGGCAGTACTTGATTTACTGCATATTCCGTGCTTTGAAGAACATAAGCAGAATTTGGAAATTCTTTGAAAATATAACCAAGGTTTTTTTTTAAGTTGGGCTGAAGTTAGACTTTACCATGCAATGTGTCAACACAAGAAATGTCCAAACCTGCAGAGAATTTTTGTGAGTTTATTTGAGCCAAACTGACAACAATTACTGGGAAACAAAATTTCAACAGATTGAGAAAATGCTCCAGACAATGGTAGTTTTGCAGCTTATTTTATACGTTAGAATCAAAGGAGGCAAAAGGAGGGTGACATGAAATTCACTGGTGGCAGATTAAGGGGCAGAAGAAAGCAAAGCAGGGATTGAATAAAAAGTAGGACAGCGAGACACTTCTTTTAAATTGGTGGGTGCGGGACAGTTAATTAACATTTACAGCACACAGAGATAGTATTTGGGGGAACAAGCTACAATGAGGGGTTCTGTGGTCTTGCCCTCTGGGGTGGTGGGTGTGCCCTGAGCGGGCCTGGAAAAGAAGATGACTCTGACATTCCAAAGGTCTGTCATCTTGGATCCAAAAAGACAATAGACAGGCTCACTTCAGGTAAAGATTGACCTTTGTCAAGGAAGCTACAAGCCTAGGATGTGACTAACTGCTTCGCCTCGCTGTCAGTTAGGAATCTGTATATGCAAACCATGCTGTGAGCTTACTTTCAGTCTCTGAGCTTGTAGGGCCTACTGTGCTGGCCTCCCATGAGCTTGTCAGGTTTAGTCTGTGGCTGCTTTTCCATCCACAGACGTTATTAAACCTATGCTCTAAAGTAGATTTACCAGAAACTAGAATGGTATCTCTGAGGCTTCAGAAATCCCTTGCTCTTCTGGTTTTGTTAGAAAAGAAAGTAAATGACTAAATTAAAGTTTACACACCATGAATCAAAATAAAACCACCTTAGGTTAAAGATGTCAATTAAGTAAACCATACTCTAATTTGGTTGTTTTGGTGGGTTTTAAGCTGGAAGGATATAAAAGCAAGCATAAGTAGTGTTGAAAATTTAATCTTTTCCAGTTTTATTTTGCTTGGCATAACCTGCTCATCATTCCCACTGCCACCACCTGACCCGAATTTAGAACTCTAATTAAACACACTGGAGAGGCTGTCAAAATGACAGATTTCCTGATCCCATCTCCACCCTACTGAATCAGGGTCAGCAGGGGAGGGGCCTGGAAATTTATTTTTTAACAAGCATTTCAGGTGATTCTTATTATAGCTCAAATATGGGAAACATTTGAATAACTTTTTTCTTTGCTCCAGTCCTTGCTCTACATTAGTGGTTTTTCAACCCTGTTTGCATATCAAGTTCACTTTGGGAGCTTTTAAATACTAATGCCTAGACCAATTAATCAGACTATTTAATCAGAATTGTTTGCATTGGGGCCTACATATTTTTTAATGTTTTAAGTTAAAAAAATTATTGCAGTATAACATATGTAGAGAAATATGCAAAATAATAAATGTACAGCTCAACGGATTTCTACAAAATAAACATACTCACATAACGTCCAGTCAGATAGAGAACATTGCTAGCACCCTAGATGCCTTTCCCAGGCCACTCCTAGCCATTCATCCCCTCTAGTCTAACTTCCATCATCATAAAGTAGACTACCTGATGTTGAACTTCATGCAGCCGTAACCAGAGAGCATACACTCTTTGGTGTCTAGCTTCTTCTTTAAAAAACAAAATCCTCATTCAAGGATATGTCCAGAAAGAGAGGGAAAGAAGTAGGAGAGAGAGAGAGACCCTGATGTGAGAGAAACATCGATTGGTTGCCTCCCATTCCCACCCATCTTGGGACTGAGCCTGCAAGCTCGGTATGTGCTCTGACCGGGAATCAAACCTGCAACCTTTCAGTTGATGGGCAGACACTCCAAACAACTGACCCACACCCAGTGAGGGTTAGCTTCTTTTGCTCAACATTATATTTCTGGCTTGTAGGGTCCAGCTACAGTTTGTTCTTTTTTATTGTACAGAATTTCATTTTATGTATAAACCACAGTTTATTCATTCTACAGTAGGTGGCGTTTGGGTTGTTTTCAATTTTGAACTAGTACAAACAATATTGCTATAAACATACTTTTGTATGTCTCTTGGTATGTACGAGAGACATATAAAAACCCAGAATTTATTTATAAAAAATTGTGTATTTATTCTTACATGTTTAAACTTCAGTCACCTTCAAAGTACTCTCCATTTGAAACAATATACCTATTGAGACTTTTTTTCCCCCACTGCTCAAAACAGGTTTTGAACTTGTCAATTTTGATGCCTTTTAATGCTTCTGCCATTTTTTGTTTCACCTCTTGCACATTGGCAAAACATTTCCCTTTGAGGACTTTTTTCATCTGGGGAAACAAAAAAATGTCCCTGGGGGTGAGATCAGGGGAATAGGGAGGGCGGAGCATGGTGCTCAAGCTGTTTTTGGTAAAAAACTGCTGAACGCTCAGTGTGGTGTGGGCAGGTGTGCTCATAAATCACCCATTGTGAAATGGGCCAAGGTCTTGAAAGAGTCAGAAAAATTCATTGAAGCTGAATGCAGCCTCTCACAACAACACCAGCTGGTACACTGATCCAGATAGGTTCCTAGAATACTCACCTAATGGGGGAAGCCTGTACTACAAGGGGCCTGCCCTCCAGAAGATAATTTTGGTTTTTGGGGGAGAGTTCCCCCTCCTATTTAGTAGTGGAATTGTTGGGAATGTGTTTGTTCAGCTTTAGCACATATTCCCAAGTTTCCAAAGTGAATGCACCATTTTCCACTTTTAACTGCAGTTTGTGAGAGTTCCTGTTGCTCTGCAACTTTTTTGGAGCCCATGAATTTTAAAAGCTCTGCAGGTGATCCTAATGTACATTTAAACTTGAGAACTACTACAAGACCTTTTATAAATATAATTCTGTAAAACATAGGCCTGGGCTCATCACCCCTGCTTATAACACCCATGGTTCTATGTTGTCTGGTAATGAAATGCAAACTCAAGTTCCTTACATGGTAGGCCACTCATGATCTAACACCAGATTTCCCAACCCCTACTCTCCTAGGCATAGCCTGCACTCTCACCACACACTCGCTTTCCCCCTAATACTGCTTAAGCTTTTCCCCTTGCACGCCATTTTTTATGCCTTTCTATCTGTGTAGAACTTTCTCAAATGCCTGTCATATTCCTGCCCACCCTCAGGTAGACCCAGCTCAAGTAATACATCTTCTAAAAGTCCTTGTGATCCCCACTTCCTCCCTCCTTGCTCTCCCTTACCTCCACTCAAAAGTGAGCTGTCTTATTGTGCTTATCATATCTTATATTTAGTTACTGGCAAACACATCACCTCTTTACTAAGATACCGCATGAAGTTAAGAATGAATCAGTTTTTATGCCTTTGCTACTTCCCCATCTAGATACATAGGTACAAAATTGTAAATTTGTACCATCGAGCTTCATGGGAAGCTCAGAAGAGATAGACTTAAGAGTGAAGTGGCCCTAGGTTCAGGTGACCTTCTTACTGGCTACAGCTATGTGACCATGGTCAAGGCACCTTTTCTCGGCCTTACTTTTCTCATCTGTAATGTGGATCATCTGCTGCTTCAACATTGTGAGAACGAAATGAAATAACGGACTAAAGCATTTAGTAATTTTGGCACATAATGCCGCTCAATCAATGCCAGTTGCTTTTGCCACTCTTACAGGTATTATTATTGGCTCCTTGAGGGCTGCAACAGCCTGTTTTATCTCTGCATCTCCACTCAGTGCCTTTGCTTGCGGAAGGTGCTCAGGAAATGCTGGGTAAATAAGTTAATAAATGCCTGCTGAATGATTGGATGGGCTGTGCTTACTTATAGTCCATTTCCATGAATTCAGCCTGTCTTGGAAGGAGCAGATGAAATTTCAATTTAACCATCGGATATAGACAGAAAGTAGGGCTTCTATTACAGACTTAAAAACAATATGAAAAAGGCCAAATCCCCAGTTTAACCATACAACAGCTGCTTTCCTTCTGCTGCCAGGAAACAGGGAAAACCGTCCAAGGGTTATTTGCTGTTTGTTTGTTCATCTTCTGATAAACATGCCATGACTTGGGCAGAGCGCACACTTGCCCTGCAGGCAAGCGTGGGTTTGGGAAGTTGCATGTAGCAACAGTAGGAAGAAATCCCCCACTCTGTGGGAGAGGTTCTTACAAGGACTCAGCTAACGCCATTTGCAGTTTTGCTGAGTTATTTACCAAGCTGAAGGGACTGGGTGGGACAGGTCTGAGATTCCTCCTGGGAAGTCACTTCAAGAATCTTCTTAATTTCCTCGCCCTTCATCTTTGTTCTCTGGCTTCGGTGCAAGGGTGCAGCCAGTTGCACCCAGTCAGCTGCTGTGCCCAGCACTGAATTCTTTGAAGCCAGTCGTTGCAGCCAAGGATTCCCTACCCTGTTCTTTCCCTCTTGCCCTGATTTAAAAAACAGTTCTGGAAATTCTCATCTGGCCTGGAGATTGATGAGAAGGAACTTTGTGGTTTACAAGCTGTTTTTCTAGATACATAGCACCAAAAAGGACCTTTAGAACTTTAAATTATTTCTCAAACCCCAATATTGATGGATTTTACATGAACAAATTATGCAAAGTATGCTCAGCCATCACCATTATCATTTAAAAGTATTTTAGTGCTAAAGACTGTACAAGTGAGATGAGACTGATACCAGAGCACATTTATCACCACCTTTGACACTCACAGGAGGAACATAAGACCATATTCACTGATTAAAACTTCAGGAAAGATATGTAACAAAACATACAAAGATTAATGAGCAGTCCATGAAAATGCTTACCAGGTGGCCAATATGTTTTAAAATATGAACAAATGAGTGAATTGAAGCATGTTGTAATCACAGGAGGTCAGATGACAAAAGAATTGGTAGTCTGAAAAATATGTAATTTCAGTGTTCAAAACTATTATTTTTCATACTAATTGGCCAGTAATTCCTTGGAAGCATATACCTACTTTTAAAATAAATTCAGGAAGCAATAATGGACAATGAAGAGATTAAGTTCTGGGCAGATTACAATCTGTATTTATTGTCTCAAGTTGCAGACAGCATGATATGGTATACCATTTGTATAAAATTATATACTTTTCTGTCTGTATAGGTTTATATGCATACAAATATGTTTGAAAAGAGGTTTACCAAAATGTTATTAGTGGTGTTCTCTCAGTGCTGGGGTTTTACTTTTTTCTTCACACTTTTCTATATGGTTTGAGTTTTAAAATAATGACCATGTAACATTTTTATAATCATAAGAAAAATAAGTCTATGTTTATCTTGAAAGAAAAAAAATGTTTTTGACCATCAGCTGTGTGCCCAAAGGGGAATAAGAAGTATGGGCATCGGAAAGGAGGCTGTGGCCGGGCCACATCCATTTGGGAAGACGACTAGAGGGTGGGCTAGCGTACAGTGTCATCTGGTGTCGGGGTGTGTCATTCAAGGACGTGCTGCAGGCCACCAGGAAGAGGCATGGTCCCGTGGACGCTTTCATTGAAGAAAAGAGATCTGGGTTGGACCTCGAGAGATGGGTAGCGTTTTACTAGGAGGAAGAAAGGGGATGTTTCAGGCTGCTTGAGCACTGAAGTGAAAATAAGAATAATGGTGTTTGACCAGACAGAGAGGAAACCAGCTTATCTAGAGTTATAAGCAAATATGATATGTGGTGTAGAAATCTGCTTTATTGCCAAGTTTATTCTATATCTTCAATTTGATATATATTGCCAACTATATTATAGTATACTTGAGCATTTTAAAAATATCCTAGAAAAATAAATATAATTATTCTCTATAACTCTAAAGTGACATAAAAACTGATTGCCATGAACATTTCATTATTTTAGTGTATTTGTGGATGGAAGACTTCAGTACATGGGCTGTGTGATCCTGTCATGTCTGTCCATAAGCTTGTTCTTGATTCAGCCAATGGCTTTTTGTGTAGGCTTCTAATTTGTAATTAATATATTCCTACACCTTTCCTCTTCTTTTACAAAATAAAAATTGAGGCCCAGAGGATGGGAGCCAAAACTAAGGCATTTAAATTCAGACTTTTGGAGCAAAAGAGTCTGGAATAACTTTCAGCGCTTACTTGGTTAACATGACTACATTAAATTTGTATTGTAGCCATGTAAACTCAATACTGTAGCCATGTAGACTATACTTATCATGCAAATAAGTCTGGCTGAGAACCATCTTTTTGAAACTTTAAAGATCAGTGTCAATCATAAAGCTTTCCTTTTTGAATTCATTTATTTCTTAAGTGCTTTCAGTGTTCAAAGCACTGTGCTAGGTGATGAAAGGTGTCCAGAGAACTCCTTCATTCATCTATGCTTTTATTCAGCAATATTTGTTGAGTGCGTCCTCTGTGCCAGGTATTATTTTAGTTGCTAGAACTAAAAGGAAAAATTGGTTATAGTTCTACTTTTAAGGGGCTCGTAGTCTAATTGGAGAGAAAGTGGACATGTGAATAAACAGTTACAGACTGCTCGTAGAAAATGTCAGGTCAGATATGTGTGTGTTTTTGCTCTCTTTATAGAATAGACTAAAACTATAGTAAAGGGGAAAAGAGTGTAAAGCTAAAACGACAAAGAGAACAAGACATGAAAAATGATAGTGTCAACCGAATTTTAGAAGATTAATAGCAGATATATAAGCAGGAACTGATTTAGGAGGGAAAGCTGATGACTGTTATCATACTTACAAAAGAGAAAGGTATCTGGTTGGGCCACAGAAGTCTAGAAGGGTTCAAGAATTGGAGGTGCCAGGTACTCTGAAATTAAGGGTGGCAGAAGAGAGGAAAACAAGAGGGTTTGTTGAAAGTCTTTATAAGAAGCAGATGAATTCCCATATCCTCTCCCCCACATCAAGCATCAAGGTTACAGCCCTTCTCCATTCAGTGGAAGGTAGGAGAAACTAAACTGGTTGAACTCTTGACTCAAGAATACCAGCTCAGAGCAGAGGCAAGAGACGGCCTCTGTGAAAACAGGAGATTAAACCAATGTCTATGTGCTGAATGTTGACACTTCCTTTCATTCCCTCGCCCTGCTTACCTCTCAGAATTGTGGCTGCCAAATGCCACATGAATACCGTCCAGACACCTGTCTGGAATGTCTTCTGGAGAAACTGAAGTAGCCCCAGAAAAATTTTGACAGTTAGGTGTTCTACAGTGAAATGATCAGATCTCAACCTATTCATTCTACAGTGGAACTCAATATCATGAAGCTCCATCCATTCAGATAACCGGCTTTCTAGTAGTCTCACTCTAAATATGATGGACATATTTAAGAATCACCAGACATCTGGGGGCAGTCTCTAACAGAGCCAAGACTACACAAACAGGATAGAGGCTGGGGGAACTCAGAAGAGACAGTGACAATATAAGGAGCAGAGGGAAATTTTAAGAAAGCTATATATCATTATGTCTTTGGGGAAAAGAGAGAAGATATTAAATAAGACTAGACAGTATAGAAAAAAGACGAAGAAGGGCCCTGGCCGGTATGGCTCAGTTGGTTGGAGTATTGTCCCATGGTCAATTTGCAGGTTTGATCCCTGGTCAGCACACATACATAGGTCGTGGGGATGCAAATGGGAGGCAACCGATCAATATTTCTCTTTTATGTCAATGTCTCTGTGTGTGTGTGTGTGTGTGTGTGTGTGTGTGTGTGTGTCCCCTCCACTCTCCCTTCCTCTCTCTCTAAAATCAATAAACATAAAAGGGAAAAATGTTTTAATAGAACAAGAAAAGTTTTGGATATTAAAAATAAAATAGCAAAAATAAAAAAATCAATCGAAATTCAAAAGCTAAGTTGAGAAATTGCGCAGAAAAGAGAAAGACATAGAAGATAAGAGGAGAAAATTAGATGCCCAGTCAAGGAGTATAGGATGTAAAATAACTTGAATTGCCAGAAAAAGAAGATAGAAGGACTAGAATGCCATAAGGCTTCTCAACAGCAATAGTGGAAACTAAAAACAATAGAGCATACTTCCAGCCAAGATGGAAGCATAGGAAGATAAGCTTTGCATCCTCACACAACAAAAAGAAGGAAAACAACAAATTTAAAAACAAAATAACCAGAGCTACCAGAAAATTGAACTGTATGGAAGTCCAACAACCAAGGAGTTAAAGAAGAAACATTCATTCAGACTGGTAGGAGGGGCAGAGATGGGCAGCTGGGACAGAGAGGACCCCTGGGAAGGTGGTGGCTGGACAACCAGGCAGTTCCACATTCACATATGGATAAACTGGGAGGAACAACTGGGGAGTGAGACAAACCACACAGCCCAGGATTCCAGCATGGGGAAAATAAAGCCTCAAAACCTCTGGCTGTAAAAATCTCTGGTGGTTGCAGTGGCAGGAGAAACTCCCAGCCTCACAAGAGAGATCATTGGAGAGACCTACAAGGTCCTAGAATGTACACAAGCCCACGCACCCCGAAATCAGCACCAGAAGGGCCCAATTTGCTGGTGGGTAGTGGGGGAAGTGACTGAAAGCCAGCAGAGAGCTGAGCAAGCAGCATTGTTCCCTCTCCGACCCCTCCCCCACATACAGCTCCACAATGCAGCAATGTGGGTTGCCCCACCCTAGTGAATTAATACCTAAGATTCCACCCCTTACAACATAGCAGGTGTTCTGAGACAAAAAAAATAATGGCCCAAATATAAAAACAAATCAAAGCTCCCAAAATAGAACTAAGTAATGAAGAGATAGCCAACCTATCAGATGAAGGGTTCAAAACACTAGTAATAAGGATGCTCACAGAAATGGTTGAGTATGGTCACAAAATAGAGGAAAAAGTGAAGGTTATGCAAAGTGAAATAGAGGCTTAGGAACTTCTGGGACAACTTTAAATATTCCAACATCCAAATCATAGGGGTGCCACA
>PVKM010019652.1:0-24024 GCA_004027735.1 Carollia perspicillata
CCGATGGTCTACTCTGTTCCAGCCTTAATGGTTTTCTTACACTTCCTGGGGCCTGCCAAGTATGCTCCCACCTTAGGGCCTTGGCACTCACTCTAGTTCTACTTGTACCACCCTTCTACCTGACGACCAGGTGATAATTCCTTTCAAGTCTTTGCTCAAATATCAACATTTTAATCATCTTATCTAATATTGCATCTACTTTCATATCCTATTCCCCTGATTTTTTCAGCATTTAGTTTTGTGACAGACTATAAAGTGTGTAATTTATTCATTACATTTATGTCTCCTCAATTAGAATGTAAGCTTCATTATGATAAGGATTCATGTTTGGTTCCTTGACATAGTCCGAACGTCAGGGTTGTGCCTGGCATAATTGTGACTGGCATATTCTATGGGTACTGGATGAATGAGAAAACTTGAAAAGGTGAGGGATTGCAACGTGGTAGTGTCATACTGCTATCATTTCTGAAAGAATGAATGTCTTAACAAAATATAAAAAATTCTGAATGAACAACATTTTATTTAAAACAACTAAGTATAAATTATTCTTTTAATATTAAATCAAATATATAATAATCGTACTCATCTGACAGTTAAAAGTTTATCTAATCTACCTTTCTTTTTTTTCCAAGATTGTATTTATTTTTAGAGAGAAGGGAAGGGAGGCAGAAAAAGAGGGAGAGAAACGTCCATGTGTGGTTGCCTTGTGTGCTCCCCATTGGGGACTACAACCCAAGCATGTGCCCTGGTCAGGAATCAGGGACAGAGACCTTTGGTTTGCAGGCCAGTGATCAATCCACTGAGCCACACGGGCCAGGGCTAAGCTACCTTTCCACAGTCCAATATATGTACTTTGCCCATACTTCATATTATTATTGTTGTATTTATTGGAGAGAGAGAGAGAAGCAGTGGTTTGTTGTTCCACTTATTTATGCACTCACTGGTTGATTCTTCTATGTGCCCTGAATCACTGTGAAACCCATAACCTTTGTATATTAGGGTGATGCTCTAACTAACTGACATACCCAGCCAGGGCTTATATGATAACTGTTTTATTTCTTTTTAAATAGTACAAACTTGTAACTGCATCATTTTGACACAGTTTATATCAAGGGTAAAAATACATTTTAATTTTCTTTTCCATGACAAAGTCTTTCTTTTCCAAACTTTCGGATCCAAGTATCAAACTGAAAAAAAAAATTGACATATATCCTGCCTTGACAAAAATAACAAAACAACAAAAAGACACCACTTGGTCCTTTGGGTCATATAATCCTTGGCCCTTCAGTTTTGTGTAGTTTCAATAGCCGTATCTGCTAAACCGCAGATAGAAAACCAATTCTACCTCCTGCTGTTGCTGCTCTGGATTGTATCACTGAGCATTTGAAAAGACACCTTCTCAGAACAGCATGGAGTAAACTGCTTTCTAATATGAGAAAAACAACCTTGACTCTGAACAGCACTTGGGATGGATCTTATTCTTTGGGCTCTTTGGTTCATTTTGAATGCGTTTTTTAGACAGAGATATAGATGTAATCTCTGTCTCTCTGTCTCTGCCTCTCTCTCTCTCTTACAGACACGCCCCAATGTAATTATCGGTGACATTGCTTATAATTTTGCATTTTAAATTCAAGTATGTTTTACTTGAAAATTTGGCACAAATTGTTTCTCACTCCGCTTACTCCTTTTCTTCTTTTCATAACCATAAATAACTGGATTTAAAGGCCATGTTTACTCATGATGGCAACAGCTGATTTGCCCTTTGAAGTTTGTGCTTGTCACGATTGCCAGAAAAGCCGAAGTATCGGCTCTGTGCTTGTTTATTGTGGTTTCCTCCCCAAAGTCAATCACAATTATGCAGCTGTGTGGGTCTTCCATCGCAACACACATGGCTCTTCATTTGTGTAATTTTATAAGGAATTATTTGCCGCTGTGTGTATGTTTAACCACTAGACTTGATAGCTCTATTTGTCAAATCTTCAAAGTCAGTGATGTGCAGCTGTTAGTGTTTAGTATTTTTAAAGAATATTTTTGCCATATTCAATATTAATAGATGATAAAAAGCCACTAGATAAAACTCAAGACCCATACTAAGAAAAATGCAAATACAAGCACACTAAATATAATAAACAAATAAATAATGAATATCTTAAATCAGGAAACTCTATGGTAACTTTAAAATTTATAAGGAAACTTAATGAAGCATCTGGCTCCAAGAAAAATATTTTTAAGTCTTTTTTACAGCATTGTAGCAAACACACTTATGCACAACATTTAATATAACAACCAAAAGTTAAAATACTCAAGCATTAATTTAACAAATAAAATATTAGATCCATATTAAGAATGACATTAAGAGACAACATAAGCCCGGGCTGAGTAGCCCAGCTGGTTAGAATGCCCCCCCCGGCCCCCACCCCGTGCCAAGGCTGTGATCCCTGGGAAAGGCGCATGCTAGAGTTAACCAATAAATGCTAAAACAAGCAGAACAACAAATCGATGTCTCTCTCTCAAATCAATAAATAAAAATAAAAAATAAAAATAAGAGAAAATAATATCTGAATTAACAAAAAGGTACGTTGTTCTTGGATGAAAGATCTGAATGTTCTTGAAGTAGTTTTCTTTAAAATCCCCTTCTAATCGATGAAACTAGGGGAATTTCAGGGGGCAGAGATGGGATTCATGTGTGATAAACATATGTAGTTTTAGTGTTTATATTTTGAGAGGCAGTGGTTGGGGCATTTTAAAAGCTGGCTGACTACATGTATTTCCTTCGTGATAATAAATTTGCTATAACTCAGTAACCTGGACTGAGATATGTATTAATGCTTTTCAAATATTAAAGTCTGGCTAAGGTTCTGATGATTCAAATTCATACTACTGGATATCAAGCAGGATAGACTAAGATCTCTGGTACAAATACCTTGAAGAAGTAATTTCTAAATGTACAGGCCACCAAGGTGACTGGACTGTATATGTGGTGTCCTGTCACCTCCCTCATATTGACACTTGAGGAAAATTTTAATTTATGTGAAATTCTAAAGCAGAGTCAAAACTCCTCTTCGGGAAATGTCAATTCTTTAAGATAAGCAATCTTACATAAATAGTACCAAAGCTTTACCACATGGAAGGTAACACACTCTATTAAAAATGTTAAATTATCTGAAAAATAAAATGTTCAAGACTTTAGGATGGTATAAAAACAATAAAGGCTAATGCTTCTTGGGGCGCATTTCTTAGGGGACTTGCCAAGTGTGCAAATAATTGACTTTTGTTTGTGACTAATGACTTCACTGAAAATGTACAGAATTTAGTTTTAGCTCTGGATTACTGCGGTTGATCTTTGAGAAGGCTTTATCTGTGTACAGTGGTTGTTCGACTTGTTTTAACCCATTAGGGTTTGGATGGGGAATTCACTATATTAAAGCAAAATTTTTACAAAAGAAAAAAATGTCAAATCATCTCAAGTTGGTATGGATACAAAGTTAGCAAAAATTCCATATGAATTGAAATAGAGTTTCTTAGAATTAGATAAAATGAACTTAAATTCCAGATTTTAGCCACCAAACAGCTTTAAAAATTATCATAAATGTAAGCTGAGGGTCAGTTTGTCATATCAACACACCTTATAAAGACATTTCAATCTCTTGATAATCACAAAAGCATAGTAAACAGAACATTAGGAAAAGGACAATCTATTATTATGTTAATATTAATGTTACTAAATAACTAGAGGAAAGTTAAAAACAATACACATACTTTTATCCTATGTGGCAAAAAGTATTACAGTCAGATTAATAAGTTACATGTCAAAAACTGAGCAAATTTAGCATGGAAATCTAAGAGACTAAATTTATATTGTAAGTTTGAGTAATAATTTATTTCAAGACTGCAAAATTGTAAGCTACAAGGTGAATATATATGTAAATGTTTTTAGAATGCTGAAACATACTGTGGAAAATAAATCATAGAATATTAATGTACAGGTTATACACAGGAAAATATTTTTAATGCAGGTAACAGAAGAAGCAATAATTGCTGCAGTAATTTAGTAGAGTAAAAGCCCTTCCTAAATAAACAAATATATGACTAGAAGAGCAAACTCACATGGTAAAACATGTGAATATTCTCATTCTAATAGTCAAGGACATGCAAATTAGAAGTGAATTATTAACTTTTGGCTAGCAAATTGGCAAAAAATTTAAATGCCTATGTAAGCAATTGTTTGAAATATGAATGAATTTTATGCATAGAAAAGTTTTCCTATAAGACTGTTTGAAAATACCTATTAAAATTTCAAAGTCTTAATCTATCATATATAAATAATAATTCTGCTCACGAGCAGCTCTACCATAGGAATACAGAAACTGTAAATTCCTAAGATATATGTACACACACACACACACAGAGGAGGTGTTTACTGCAGTATGAATTGAAGAGGACAAGAACAGGAAATAATTGATAACTGGCTGACTGTATTGTGATACATTGAGTAAATGAATTACTACATATTTAGGTAATTGAATCAGTTGAACATACAGTTGAAGTGCTAATATATCAAATAGTATCATTGTGCTGAGTAAAGAAGATACATAGAATGTGCTTAAGTTATGGCCCTTGCACCACATTTTTGGAAACAAAAATATATGTAATACATCTAAATATGGGACATGAGAGAGAATCAGATAAGCAATCTTATGTAAATAGTACCAAAGCTTTGGCTTTGTTACTATTGGCTTTGTTACTATTGGCTTTGTAGGGAGGAATACATAATAGACTTTATTGTGGCATAATGCATAAAACACATAAGTGGTCCTATGTGTGGAACATATATATACATTTGTTTCTTTTTATGGATAAATAACAGTATGCGTAGGCATTACGATCACCAAAATATTTATCATGCTGTTGAATAGGACTAGGGTCTCAAGGTCTGGACAGTTCTTATTAAATGCCATTCTTGTTAAATGTTAAAATGTAGCACAGTCTTTTATAGACACAGCTGTAACCTGACGAGCTTGGCCAGAAACCAACCATTTAAATGTAGCCAGCTCTCAAGAACAAATCAACTTGCAATTAACCAAATAGTATACATAAGCAATGGCTAAGCCTTCCTTTGAGAACGGAGCTCTGGGTGTGAATCCTGTCTCCTTCAGTTGTTGAAAATAAATAAAACTAATTATGACACCCAGGTCTTGTTCTTGAATAGCCTCCTTGAGGCTGATAACAGCCTCCTCTTAAGTCTGATAACAGGGCCATTCCAGTATGTTTACCTATCATATTCCTAAAATTTTT
Organism: Carollia perspicillata; assembly: GCA_004027735.1. NCBI lineage: Eukaryota > Metazoa > Chordata > Mammalia > Chiroptera > Phyllostomidae > Carollia > Carollia perspicillata. The sequence goes on from PVKM010019652.1 coordinate 5,296, forward strand.
ATATTTAAAATTTTTAAAAGATGTATTTTTATTTAATCAGGACATACGAAACTATTCTCATTGTGGAGATAAATGTATCCCCATGTAAAAAGTTTAATGTTATATGAAGTCCAGATTCACAATATAATTATACTGTGTTAACTTTTATTTTACTGTTAAAATGTTTTTCATGTTTGTTCACAATTTTAATAAAGTAGGGCTACAATGTTCTGCCGTCCTGCATTTAAATATAAGAATAAAACCAATATCTCTAAAAGTAGATGCTTTTCGCTCTGGCTGGTGTGGCTCAGTGGATTGAGTGTGGGCTTCGAACCCAAGTGTCACAGGTTCAATTCCCAGTCAGGGCACATGCTGGGTTGTGGGCCAGGTCCCCAGTGGGGGCCATGTGAGAGGCAACCACACATTGATGTATCTCCCTCCCTTCCTGTCTCTTTAAAAATAAATAAACAAAATCTTTAAAAAAATAAAAATAAAAATAGATGCTTTTCTTTTTTTAATTCCTCCGTATTACTTTATATTTTATACTACCCTTAAAAAGAATTAGAAGCCTATTTTAACAAATGCAGAGATCATTTTAAACTATAACACCAACATGAAATATTACAAAGTGTAATTTGAAGAAAATAATAAAAATTGTGAAAACTGAACACATAATTTAACAGTAGCTCAATAGAATTTATCAGAAGGAAAGGATATAAAATAGTTTAGTGCTCATTTCTAGTAAATAAAAGTGCATATGTAGAACTATAGATATTATACACTTTCCAAACATTAAATAGTGATATTTATTGAGTGAAGCATTTTTTATAAAATGGTTAGTATGTGCATTAAAAATTTACCCTCCCCAATTCCAGAAATATTTAAATGTTACCATAATATAAATAATAGGCAAAAGGAAAAAAAATAGATAAAATGAAACTCATTTTTCAGGATTTGTATGAGACCCATCAAAGTAAACACAACAGAAACATTTTAAGACAATCGAATTTCACATCACTTAGTCTAAACTTGTTCAATTTAAAAAATCTTACTTGATTTAGATAATTTGAACAGAGAGCATATTAGCCTCCTAAATAAGGTCCTTCTATCTATACATGAAAGGAAGTTCAACATAACAACTAGGTATACAGTCAGTTAGGTGGATTAATGCTATAAAATTGATAGTTTGATTTATAATCATCTCTACATAGACATTCAAGTTACATTGGAGAGACAGTGAGCTACAGTAATGCTAGTGAATAAGATCAAGCTACACACTTTTGAAATCACCTTGAGCCCTGGCTGCTGTGGCTCAGTTGGTTGGAGCATCCTCCCATAACTCCATAGTTGCAGGTTCAATTCCCATTCAGGGCATGTGCCTAGGTTGCGGATTTGTTCCCATTCCATGTGCAGGAACGTGCGACCCCAGGCCAGGCAGCTATGAGCGCCAGTCTGGGTATGTACAGATGGCAAAAATCCCGAGTCTGGATGCATAGAGGAGGCAACCAGTTGATGCTTCTTTTCCTCACATTGATGTTTCTCTGCCTTCCTCTCTGTCTAAAAGCAATGGAGAAAAGAGGATCCTCCGATGAAGACAAAAAAAAAAGAAGAAGAAGAAGAAGAAGAAGAAGAAGATATCACCTCAAATTGTTAATATGATCAAGAGATTCTTGAATATTGAATCTTGGATCAGCAACATGTAACATTCAAGATAAGGCTTTTGATCTGAAGGAACTGAAATCACAAATTACCAGTTTCACAAATATATGCACAATTAAAATCAAGTGTCACTGTTTATAAATACCTCTTAGCTCATTAGTAATTTTTATCCTCACCCAAGAACACCCAAAATCAATCACCCATTGATTTTTAGAGAGAGAGGAAGGGAGAGAGAGAGGGAAACATTGATGGGAGAGAAAAATATTGATCTGTTGCCTCCCTTACTCACCCTAACAGGGGATTGGACCTACAACCTATTCATGAGTCCTGACTGGGAACCTAACCATCAGCCCTTCAGTACATTGAATGAGGGTCCAACCAACTGAGCCATGAGGCCAGGGCTCCTTAATATTTTTTTAATATTGTAATTCTTTTACTCACCAAACCAGGGGTCCCCACCCCACAGGCCACAGACTCTTAGTAGTCTGTGGACTCTTTACTTGTCTGTGACCTGTTAGAAACCAGGCTGCACAGTAAGAGGTGAGCAGCGGTTTAATTAAGCTTCATCTTTATTAACAGCTGCTTCCCATTGCTTTCATTACCGCCTGGGCTCCGCCTCCTGTCAAGATCAGTGGTGGCGTGAGACTGGCATAGGAGATGAACCCTACTGTGAACTGCGCATGCGAAGGACCTAGGTTGCCTGTTCTTTGTGAGGCTCTAAGGCCTGATGATCTGAGGTGGGGCTGAGGCAGTGACGCTGGCACTGGGGAGGGGCTGCAAATACAGATTATCATTATCAATTGCTTGCAGACTCACATCAAAACCCTGTCAATGAGTGGCAAGTGACAATTAAGCTGCATTTGGTGACAGGCTTTATGGTGGTAAGTATGTTGGCTTACTTCATTTGCACAGCTACATCTGGTGGCAGGCTTTAAGTCAGAATCCAACATTATTTTAGTCTGCATGTGACCTACCCATTATTCCATTCATCACTCCCATCCATGCCTCTTTCCCGCCCTGCACAACTGTCTCAGTCACAGTTTTGAGAAGCCCACAGCTAACCCTAGCATGTGTTGGGTTGTATAATTATTTCATTACATATTATAATCTAGTAACAATAGAAATAAAGTGCACAATAAATGTAATGTGTTTGAATCATCATGAAACCTTCCCTGCATCCCTCCCACCATTCTGTGGAAAAATTGTCTTTCAAGAAAATGGTTCCTGATGCCAAACAGGTTGGGGACTGCTGCACTAAACATTTTAGGGAGAAAATTTTTTATATTCTTCGACATAAAAAGTACTCCCCAATTTAAGCAAGTAATCCCATGCTGGAAATATAGAATTTAACTTATTTACTTGCTTTATTACTTACTTTGTTATTTTATTATACTGCAATAGAAGTCTTGTACTAAATCTTTGTAAAAACCTGTGCACACAGGAAAAGATATATATTGAGTCGGCCAAAATCTCTATTCAGTTTTTTCTATAAAATAAAAGACATATTTTTTATTTTCATGGATAACTTATGAATTTGTATGTTTTGAATATGTTGGCTAACTCCTCCATGATATAATGTTGATTATTCTGGATTAATATCTTGATTTGATCACTATCAACCTCAACTGGTCTACCCTATCCTGGAGCATCATCCAGTGAGAAGTGTCCAGCACAAAACTTTGCAAACCACTTTACACACATTTGATCGGTCACTGCACATTCTTCATATACTGCACAAATCTGTTTTTGCAGTTCAATTGCTTTTTTTACCTTTCTTGAAATAACAAAGCATAATATGCTGAAATGTTGCATAGTTCCTTCCATCTTCAATATTAAAATGGCTACACAAAAATTCATGATTTTGATACTTTTTTAAATGCATGCTGATACAACAGCTGTCACAATACAATCTAACAATATTGTTTTCAATGAAGTTAAGGACAACTAAGCACTACTAGAGCTATTTTGTGGAAAAGATCAAACAAACTTTTTGGCCAGCCCAATAATAAAAAACAGTAAGGCATAGAATGAAGAGGCATCTGGACGAAGCCTGGTAGGAGGCTGTGTGTGTGTTTGGGGGATCCTCTTTGATCATTCTGGGAATGCTTAATGAAATAGTCTCGTGAGGTTTTTAAAAAAGAATTTATATTAGCTTTAGAGTGATATAGAGATTGACAAGCAGAAGCTGTAAAGTAGCAACTATAAATTCACTGCTTTTATAATTTTGCTTAACTTGCTTCTGTTAGGCTAAAAAGTAATTCACTCTTTTTTTATATCTAGGACACAAAATATTACTTGTCACATACCAAAGACTCCAAAGTTTGAGTATGAAGAGATTATTGTGAAGTATTATGAGAATTTGTGAGGTTTTGTTTTGGGCGAGCCTTTATTAAATACAATGAGCACAAAGACTGTTTTTCTAATTAAACAACAACAAAAAAGTAGAGATAGGAAACTGCTGTATTTGCAATCATATTGATCTAATCATTTTAGATCCTTACATAAGGATATGTTTACTGAATTTAGAGAGAGAGGAAGGGAGAGAAGGAGAAACAGCTATGTGAGAGAGAAACATTGATCAGTTGCCTCCCATAATTCGACCAGGCATTGAACCCAACCCTAACGATGTGCCCTGAATGAGCCTGCAAACTCTTGGTGTACAGGATGATGCTCCAACCAACTGAGCTGCTTGGCCAGGATGATCTAATGTCTTAATAGAGTTTTGGATAATGGTCACAGAATCAGAGGTTAATATATACTAAACTCACATGCATTAAATATACATTCAATGTTCTATTAATATATATATATACACAAATATATGGTTTGCAGACCACCTATGTTTGATTCTGTTAAAAATGGAGGGAGTTTTAGTGATTATTACAAATTCTGTTTCCTGGGAATCAGAATTACTGGATAGTGAATGCTAGACTAGGAGATGAAAAACCACACACTCCTAGGAATCCATTAGTTCATGTATTAGTCCACCCTCTGTTATGTAGTAAGGAAGAAAGGAAGTGTGGCCAAAGGTAAAGTCACAGTATACCCTAAAGTCACTAAAATAGAGTAAAATGAGTTAAAATAAAATAAACAATATTGGTCGAAAAAGATACTTCTAGATGTCATGGTTACCTAATAACTTTCAGTATTGGACACTTGATTATAGAAACTTGAGGTCCCAAATTTATCTTATCTTCAAATCACACATTGTAAGGGCAGTGCTTCACACTTAACAGGAAAAGATAAAAATTCAGGTTTGTATATAACAATCAGTTTAAGATAGTTGAAATATGTTCTTACCTAAGGCTTGCTTTTAAGAAATTATTTTGACATAGCAAGATTAAATGGAGACTTCTGGTCAAGGTGGCAGCATAGGTTAACCCAGCTCTCCTCCTCACACAACCACATCAAAATTACAACTAAAATATAGAACAACCATCACTTAGAACCATCAGAAATCAAATTGAATGGAGTTCTCACAACTTCTAAACTAAAGAAACCACATCCATCTGGACTGGTAGGAAGGATGGAAATGTGGAATTGGCTGGTCCCACATTCACGTGTGATAGATAACAATTCAGGAAGGGTATTCAGTAGTGAGGAGTCCTAGGTGCATACCCAGCCCAGTGTTCCAGTGCCAGGAAGATAACTTCCCATAAATTCTGGCTGCAAAAACCAATAGGGATTGACTTTGTGAAAGAAACTACTAAAGCCCCAATCATTTCCTCTTAAATAACCCACAGATGGACTTACTCAGACTTACTCCCTCTGAGCTCTAGCACCAGGGTAGCAGCTTGAAAAGCATCATTAACATACAATGAGGAACTGGTGTGAAGGCGGGAGCCGGGGGACAGCTTTCTCCCAGAAAGATGTGCAGAGGTCATTATTCCTTTTCTGCACAGAGATATGGAGCAGGCAGGTGCCATATTTGAGATTCCATCCACCTGTCTAACACTCTTTGACCTGCCATAGAGATCCCCTGAGACTCCATCCCATCCAACTTACAGGCCCACCCAAACTGTTAACCACGACTGTTCCATATAAATGGCTGGTTTTGATTTGTGTTTCAGAACATCTTAAATCCTGTCAAACAGGCAGCCTCAGTGAGCCACCAGCCCCTTTACCTCCTACAAAGTGGCCCTAGGCCTGACACTAGCAGCAGCCAGACAAGATTCACAGCTTGGTTTCGCCTGGGAACCTCCAAGCCCAGCCAAAGAAGCAGCCATCTCAGATTGCTTTATAGCTCAGGAAAGGTGTCCCTAGGCAAAACACAAGTGGTGGCTGACCTTGGCCTGCACCAACCAGGAAACTCCAGGGCTTGCACACCTAGTGGACAGCTACAGACCATGTTGGAGCACCACCACCCTGCTCTTACACAGCTGATTCCCCACAGAGGGCAGAGGTTGGTGGTCAGTGGTCACAGCCAATCCTTGCAGCAGACAGGCCTGGGTAAATCCCTCCTTTATGCCTGCCAACAGCAATCAAGGCTGAACTACAAGAGGAGGGTGTATTCAGCCCACACAGTGGGTGCACTTTGAATACCCAGCTTGGGTGATAGGAGAGGCTGTCCTACTGGGCACTATAGGACATCTACAGCATTAGGCCATGCTACCAAGACAAGAAGTCATAGTAGCTCTATGTAATATGTAGAAACAAACAAAAGGAGGCCGCCAAAATGAGGAGACAAAAAACATAGCCCAAAAAGAAAGAACAGCTCATAACTCCAGAAAAAGAACTAAACAAAATGGAGATAAGCAACCTGTCAGGTGCAGAATTTATAACATTGATTATAAAGATGCTCAAGGAACTTAGTGAGGACCCCAGCAGCATAAAAAAGATCCAGTAAGAAAGGAAGGATACATTAATTGAAATAAAGAACAATTCACAGGGAAACAACAGTAGAAATATCAAGCAGAGAATGAAACCAATGATTTAAAACATAAGAAAGAAAAAAAAACATTCAATCAAAACAAGAAGAAAAAAGAATCCAAAACAAGGCAGATAGTGTAAGCAGCCTCTGGGACAACTTCAAGAATTTCAACATTTGCATCATAGGGGTGCCAGAAAGAGAAGAGAATGAGCCAGAAATTGGAAATCTATTTGAAAAAATAAAGAAAGAAAATGTCTCTAATTTCATGAAGGGAATAGACAGGCAAGCCCCAGAAGCACAGCGAGTTACAAACAAGGTAGACCCAAAGAGGCCCACTCCAAGACATATCATAATTAAAATGCCAAAGGTTAAACACAAAGAGAGAATCTTAAAAGCAGCAAGAGGAAAGAACTTAGTTACTTACAAGGGATTCTCCATAAGATTATCAGCTGATTTCTCAAAAGAAACTTTGCAGGCTAGAAGGGATTGGCAAGAAATATTCAAAGTCATGAAAAGCAGAACCCACAGCCACAGTTGCTCTACACAGTGAAGATATCATTTAGAATAAAGTGGCAGATAAAAAGCTTCCCAGACAAGAAAAAATTAAGAGAGTTCATCATCACCAAACCTTTATTATATGAAATGTTAAAGGGACTTATTTAAGAAAAAAGATCAAAAGTATAAAAAATAAAATAGCAATAAATCTATATCTATCAAAAATTGAATAAAAAAACAAACTAAGCAAACAAAAAGAACAGATATAGAATCATGGATATGAAGAGCATTTTGATGGTCACCAGATGGGAGAGGGGTGTCGGGGAATAGGTGAAGAGGTGAAGGGACTCAGAAGTACAAGTAGGTAGTTACAGACTAACTGTGGGAATGTAAAGTATAATATAGAAAATGGAGTAGCCAAAGGATGTGTATACATGACCCATGGGCATGAACAATGAATGGTGTGAGAGTTGCCTGAGGGAGTGGGGGTTGCTGGGTGGAAGGGGGATAAGGGGGAAAATTTGGGACAACTGTAATAGCATACTCAATAACATATAATGTGAAAATGATTAAATGTGGATGATCATTTTAGCATACAAAAAATATGATATTAATCAAAAGTTTTGTTAATTAACATGATTTTGCTGGGGGGGAGAGAAGTGTTCCAGTATGCTTTTGACACTGCACATCAGTACCAGCAAGTAAACAGATATGAAGGAAAATTTAGCCAGTAAACCAGATTTTCCTAGCCCTTAATAATGGTCTTCGTTAAGTGTAATTTTAAATTTATATCTTGATACCAACTGAAGAATGAGCATACCTGAATTATTTATTTATTTATTTACTGTGAATGTATTGGTTAATAAAATTATATAGGTTTCAAGTCTCAATTCTTTTTTAAAAAAATTTATTTATTTATCTTTAGAGGGGAAGGGTTAGGGAGAGAAATATCAATGTGTGGTTGCCTCCCGCATGTCCCTGCTGGGAACTGGCCCACAACCCAGGCATGTGCCCTGACTGGGAATCGAACCGTGACCCTCTGGTTTGCAGGCCCATGTTCAATCCACTGAGCTACACCAGCCAGGGCTCAAGTCTCAATTCTATAGTACATTATACTGTGTCGTCTCCTGTCATCATTATCTCTCCTTCACCACCTTCCATGAGTTGTTTTGCTTAATTCCTTCATCTTTTTCATCCAGCCCCTCCACACCCCATTTTTCTGACTGCTGTCAGTATGTTCTCTGTATCTATGAGTCTGTTTCTACTTTGCATATTTTGTTCATTAGATTCCGCATAAAAATGAAATAATTCTTTATTTGTCTTTCTCTGACTGCCTTATGTAGCTTAATACTCTTCAGGTCTATCCATGATGTCACAAAAGGTAAGATTTCCTTCTTTTTTATAGCTGATAAGTATCCCATTGTGTAAATGCACTGTAGCTGTTTATCCACTGTATGGGGCTCTATGGATAAAGTAGCCCAGTGCCCATCAGTAGGGCACTGATGGGCACTGGGCTACTTCCAAATATTGGCTTTTGTATACAGTGCTTCAGTGATCATAGAATTTTTTCCAGTCAGTGTTTTGGGTTTCTTTGGATCTATTCCCAGAAGTGAAATCACTGGGTAATAAAGCAGTTCCATTTTTGTTTTTTTTGAGAAAACTCCATACTGTTTTACACAGTGGCTGTGCCAATCTACATTCCCACTAACAGTGCACTTTTCTCTACATCCTTGCCAACACTTGTCATTTGTGGATTTATTCATGATACCCATTCTGGCAGGTATGAGTTGATATCTCATTGTAGTTTTAATTTGCATCTCTCTGCTGATTTATAACATTGAGCATTTTTTCATAGGTCTATTGACCATCTGTTTGCCCTCTTTGGAGAAGTCTTTATTTTGGTCCTTTGCCCATTTTTAATTGTGTTATTTGTTTTTTTAGTGTTGAGTTGTATAAGTTCTTCCTAAATTTGGGTTATTAAAATTTGATTATATCCTTATCAGATGAGTCTTGGTGAAAGTGTTCTCCCATTCAGTGGGCTGTCCTTTCATTTCGTTGATGGTTTCCTTTGCTCTGCAAAAACTTTTTAGTTTGATGCAGTCCCATTTATTTATTTTTTCTTTTGTTTCCCTTGCCTAAGGAGATATATCAGAATACTATTGCTGCAAGAAATATCCAAGATTTTACCACCTATGTTTTCTTTTAGAATTTTTATAGTTTCGAGTCTAACATTTAAGTGTTTAATCCATTTTGCATTTATTTCTCTGTATGTATAAGAAGGTGGTCTAGTTTCATTTTTTGCATGTATCTGTCCAATTATCCCAACACTGTTTATTGAATAGACTATCTTTACCTCATTGTATGTTCTTGCTTCCTTTGTCAAATTTCATTCACCATAAAGCCATGGGTTTATTTCTGGGCTGTCTCTTTTGTCGCATTGATCTTTATGTCTATTTTTATGCCTTCTGTTTATCTATATGCTTATTTATATGTACTGTGTATAGATTACAATGGCCTTGTAGTATGGGGCTAGATATAGGGTAGTGTGATACCTCCAACTTTGTTCTTTCTCAACATTGCTATTGTTATTCATGTTCTTTTGTACTTCCATGTAAATTTCTAGAATTTTTGTTCTAGTTCTGTGAAGTATACTGTAGGGAACTGCTTCGCATGGTGCAGAGTTGTAGCTCAGCCTCCACGTGAAAAACCAGTGGGGAGGGAGTGCCATGCAGGACCATGTCCATGGAGAGGTTTTCCTATGGGGAATCAGGCCTGCATTGTACCTAGACTGCTACGAGACTTGCTTTTGTTAAAACTCCCTCACCCTGGATTGAGGAACAAGGGCTTACTGCACCTTCCTAAAATCTGAGCTAAACCTCCCAAGTATGGAGTATGACCACTTCAACCACTTTTCCCTTTGGTCTGCAACATCCTTCTCTTTGAAGTAATTAGCAACATTCTTTCCTTTGTTATCTGTAAAAGGTAATCCCCTGTAGTGAACCTGTGTATAGTAAATGAGGACTACCCTCCATGTAATGTACCCAGTGAAGCAATAATAGCTTGTCCGGGCAGGGACTGGGGGCTCTGGCCCTCTCACCCTCTCTTTCTCTCAGAGAGTAGCGATGCCGTCCCTTTTTATCCACAGGATTGCTGTAGTCCATGTGTATTTTTTCACAAGCAGCCACAACATACATGGATCCCGCTGGCCAGGATCTGCCACAGTATACCTCTGATGTTTTGGCAGGAATTGTATTCCATAGATTTCTTTGGGTAGTATGGGCATTTTAATGATGTTAATTCTTTCTGTCCATGAGTACAGATTATGCATCCACTTATTGCATCTTTCTCAATGTCTTTCTTCCATAACTTATAATTTTCCAAGTATGGGTATTTTACCTCTTTGGTTAAATTTATTCCTAGGTATCTTATTTTAAATTATTTGAGGTGACCTGTCACAGTAAAGATCACGTTTCCCCCATTGACTAGAACAGTGTACTGATGCAAATCATGCTAACAGTGAGACATTTCCTGGATGCTGAGTATTAAGAAAATGCCCAATCAATACTGATTATTTTTGGCTACTTTCCTTTATAACTATCTTTCGAAGGATGTAAATAGCAGAGCTGGAACACATGTTTTTATTAAAACTCAAATGGGATTATATTTAAGCACTCTATTAACTAATAAATTTAATCATTTCAAAATAGCCAGTCTTTTATTATAATAAAGTGCTTACTGCCAAGTGACTATAATTGGCTTTTATCTCCTGTCAAGTTTTTATCTATCATAAATCAAGTTTGCTTCTTTTCCACTCAACTGATCAAGAAATGTATTTCCAGATGAAAAAGACTAACTAACCATTTTCTATGGAAGAAGCGTATGTTGTTTCTGAGCAGCAACAGTGACAAGCAGGAGACAGCAAAATAGTTAAGTTGGAGACAATCTTTTAGAAGAGGGCTGTATCCATTCTCATCCCCTTCTAACCAACATTGTGATTCAGAGTTTCAGTGTAGATAGCAGTCTTTTTTTTAATTGTTGTTCCAAGGTGGGCAGGATTGAGGGTAGATTGCAGTCTTAAATCAACTGAGTCTTAAACCATTACTATCACTTGAGGTAGCTGTGCTTGCAGGGAAACAGTCGCGCCAGGAGAGATGATTGATGATTGATGGGCCAGCCCGAAACATTTCCTAAAAGAATGGAATTAGAACTTTTTGTGCTTGAAGCACCAAGATACTGCGAGTAAACAATTGGAAGACACATGTATAGATATGGCTACATTGGTCTCTCTAAAGTTTAATAAAATAAATGAATTTCCACAGAATTTAAATACTTTTGACCTGAAATATTTATGCAGGCCTGAAAGATAATTTAACTTGGAGGTCTGAAGAAATTCTCTATTCTCAAAACAACATATAGGTTAAAGAAAACTGAGTGTAATGTATGTAAATATTGACACCATAATTTCTTAGGAAAATGTGTCTCTGGGACGAAAGCAATTTTAAGTCATCTATGGAAGCCTAGAAAAACCTCTTAAAAAGTATTGTAATAGTATTAAAAAAGGTTAGATAGAGCATAAAATCAAATTACCATTTACACAATGACAGAGGAGTCTTTGAAACCTCTATGGGATGATATATAAAATAATTTAAAAGCAGAAAAAATAACATTTAAGTCTAATTTATGTGTTATGCATAAAATATTTGAGGTAGGACAAGAACATCGAGTAGAAGCCCCAGAAATTCTAAAACCTCATTCCACACAGCAACCCAACATATTTCCATAGTCATTCTGGTGCTTATAATTTTGCAAGGTATTTGTTTTATATATGTGACAAACTATGATAAACTTTTTATTTAGAATATTCATTGACTGCAGATAAAGAGAAAGAAACTTCAAATGCAAGGCCAAACCAGGCAGGAAAACATATAAAGAAAGTCATAGACATTAAAGTCAGTGACAGTATTCTATTGGAATAGGTCAAGCAACTCTAAGACAACATGGATTATTTCCTAGCAAAATATAAACATCCAAAATTAAAAGTCTTGAATAAGTCTACTACCCCTCTTAAGTTTGCAAATATCATTCAAGGTCTTAGCTGAGTCTCCAGGACTAGGTGGATTCATTGTGGACTTTACTTGCAAAGAACTACAGTCTCATGTAAATTTTGCAGGTCATAAAAAAGGATGCAATAAATCCATGTTTTTAAATAAATGTAGAAGACTTTTAAAAATAAAAGCAAATATGTATGGTAAACAAAAATAAATCTATTGATCAATCTGTTTTCTTTTATTGTTAAATAGTTTGAAGGAGATGGCTATATTTTATTTTCTGTACCAGACCTCTCCTCTTAGTCTGACCTAAATTCTCTTAATTAAGTTTTCCTTAAACATATTGCCAACTTTAGTCTTCTCAATGACCTAAACTTATTAATTATCCTTTCCTTGAGCTATCATCCGTATCTAACATTGTTGTTCATTACCACACCTAAACAATGCTTTTTCTCTACTTTAAGAGTAACCCTTTAGTTCTCATAGTTGATTATTTCTCCTATCCCCAATTTGACATTTTTGAGTCCTTCAGGGTTCAGTCTTTTTCTATTATCCACATTTGATAAAGAGACTCCGATTTTGGTAAGTGACTTTAAATACCAATCTCATGCTAATTTCCTATTTCTTCTTCAGTTTGACCTCCCCTGAGTCCCAGAGTCTTTAATCCAACTTATTTTTTATTCAGTATCTCCACTCAGATGTCAATAAGAAATATGTCCAGAACAGGTCTTCTAACACCTATCCTCTAAAGCCAAAAAAAAAAAAATCTATCCATCCCTCAGGTTTTCACATGTTCACGCTTTCAGTTAAAGTCAACTTAGGACAGTTGCTTGGCACAAAAACACATGGAATTATCATTAATGTTTTCCTTTCTCTCCCAGCCTTCATGCAATCTATCATATTCTGTTGGTTCATGTTTAGATTCCAATCATGTTCTATCACCTAGGCTGCCACCACCCTTGACCAAACTACAATGACCTCTCTCCTGGGTACTCAGGGCTGATCCCAGCATTCATATAATTGGACTCATTGCTTCACCTTCCGATTTTAACATGGCACTGACCACATCATTCCTCTCATAGCCATCACCTTCTTGCTCAGGGTAAAAGCCAATGTACCCATTATGACATAGACTATCTTAGAAGTTCTAGCTTTCTTTTCCTTTATTGCTTTCTTGATGTCATCTCATATTCACTGTTTAAGCTACACTAGGACATTTTGGGTAGTTTCTTCCTTCATGGCCATTCATCAACTGTTTTCTCTCATAAGAATTCTCTTCTTCCACTTGTGTATGCTGGTTCGTTCCCTTCCCAATTTTAAGGTTTAGCTCAATGTTGCTTTTTCAGACAGGCTCACTAGAACAATTCAACTTAGAACTGTACTTCCCATATTACTTACCTCCATATTTACTACTGGAAAACAAGAGCCATATATAGTTTTAAAGAAAGTGCAAAGCATAGAAAACAAATGTGAACATCTACATACCTCTATACACTAGGAGAAGCGGACATAATTGCTATTACACTTCAAACCTCATGCAATAAAAGAGAAAAATCGGTGTCATAAGTGTTAAAGAGTATGTGGCATAGATCCTATAAGCTAAATTGAGAGATATTAAATTTGACCTTAGTGGGGTGACAGGTGAGATGTTAATTGCTACAATTTCCAGAGACATTTTATAAATGAAATTTCAAACACAGTTCAATAGAAAATGAACAAACGTTACAATTCATAGATTAGTGCAAATGGCCACCACAAACCTATGAAACAAAGAGCAAAGACAGAGGGCCAGGAAACAACACATTCCAAATCTGTCCACAGAAACCACTTTGTAAAAATCACTTTGCAAAGATTTGCCCACCAATATATTCATGCACATTGCTAATTTTGGAAAATAAACCTAGAATAAAAGTAAATACTATTAATATGGGAACATGTAAACATACTTGGTAAGTTCATACCATGAAATATTCTGAAGCCATTAAGAAAAGTGAATTTAATGATCACATTTACTTGGTAGAGTTTTCATGTATCTTTGTTGAATGTGAAAAATAAGCTATAGAAACATATGATGTAATTCAAGTTTGTTAGTGACAAAAAACCCTTCTGTTTGTGTATGTGATGCACACACTGTGTTTATGTGTTTATATAATTGGTATGCCATTACGTATGACATTTAATTTATTATATATTATCAATTATATATATTATATATGACTTTATAAAAATGGGGTTATAGGAAAAGATACCTATTAAATTAAACACGGATTATACAGATGTTTTGGAGTTGTGTTGCTGATTGTGGTAAAGGGTTAAGGAGTGAGGAAAATAGATACAGGGACAAAATAAAAATATCTAAACACAACATGTGTAGGATGATTTTGCTGATCCATTTTTATGTGCATGTGTATATATTTTGTTGGCATTTTAAAATAAAATTTAAAACATAAGGTAAAATTAGGCTTAGAAGTAGCAGGAGAAAAAATATTAATATTAATTATTAGGTGTAACCAGATTTGCCTTTGTAATCTTCTTTGCCTTTTAAAATAGTAATCTCGATCAATACACTTTAGATAAATGAAATGGTCAGTCAGCAGACTGCACAAATCAATAAGAAAGCTGGGCTCACAGAACATGAAAGTACACGAGACACTGCAAAGCCAGCGCAGTGATATACACTCAGCATGACGCCAGAGCAAAAGCCGTCAGACACTCTCACATTTCAGTTTTCATCAATACTGTCATGAAAGTCAGTGCTTATTAACAAGTTTGTATGCAAACAGACATATAAAATTTATAATTTTTATAAGGCTTATATACTATATCATTTTATTGCATAGAGTTCATTTAGTTATTTCAATAAGAAGCGTCTGGTCTTATAATCTTAAATTTTGAATTAAAAAAAAAAACACTTAAAGCTTTGTTAAGAAGTACAAGAAGTACACACCAAATAACCTCCGTAGTTACTTCCCCCTTGCCATGCTTAGGGTTTATTGTTTTTTGTTTTTTCAGTCACATGTGTAAATCCTTATATATCTCAAACTCAATGGATTCCTTACATTTAAAAATACTTTGCTTCCACTCAGACATTGCTTTATAAAATAAATGGGCTCTCACTCAAAATTCATTTATTATTTTGGAGAAGTATTTGTTTTAATAAACTTTGATTTGAAATTTTATACATACGCACATGACAATCTCATTTTTAGAAGCTAGAAAGACATAAGATAATTGCATCTCAAGAACATCAATTCAGTGTTCTATTGCTTAATGAATCTGATACTGAAATATCTAGCAAGGTGTACTACTAACATTTAATCAAAGTACAGCATCAAAGTCTCATATAGGTAGTTGAGTTCATTGCAAAACATACAGCATAAAGTTTCATGCTAAAATGAAATTTTCCATAATATTTATGAGCTTATCTGGCTAACCTACTTTTGCCTATTGAACTAATGATTAGTTAGCTATAAAAAGTTCAGGACTATTAAAAGCTACATTTAAACTCTCACCAACAAGTAATTTGAAGTTGAAGACAGTCTTACTCTTTCCAGATGAAATATGTTGACGCTGTAAAATATTTTCCATCAGCTAACAAAACTTCAGTGACTATCCGTTGTGTGTTCCTCTGAGTGAACTCCACAACCAAATATTCACTGTTACAC
Source organism: Carollia perspicillata (assembly GCA_004027735.1). NCBI lineage: Eukaryota > Metazoa > Chordata > Mammalia > Chiroptera > Phyllostomidae > Carollia > Carollia perspicillata. Next base: position 21,012 of record PVKM010019652.1, read on the forward strand.
AGAGCTACCATTTGGCCTTCCAATTTTACTTCCATTATTAGATTTTATAAAGTCAGTATTCATTGATTTTACCCTCTTCATTTCAGCCTTTTCATCTTCATACATATAATTACTTAATTAAATGAATTACTGTAGCAAGTCTTACCCATCTTTTTGTAAAAATATTTTACCTATTCATTCTTAGAGAGAGGGAAAGGGAAGGAGAAAGAGAGGGAAAGAAACATCCATGTGCAAGAGAAAAAAACGTCCATTGACTGCCTCTTATGCCCCCAACTGGTGATGTGACCTGCAACCCAGGCATGTGCCCTGACTGGGAACCGAACTGGTGACATTTTGGTTCACAGGCCAGCACTCAATCCACTGAGCCATAGAAGACAGGGCTAACCTTACCAATCTTTGTAGCTGCAACTAAATATATGTTCTTTAAAGAAGCTGTTTATGCCTTTTGCTTCATTGGCACCTATTGATAATCCCTCTTTTTAAGTCCAATGGCTATGTGTATTTATCTCTCTTAAAGCATGTTTTATATGTTTCTCTTCAATGCAGAATTCAGTGCAATTAGAGTGTAAAGACTACTAGACTGTAAGCTCCTTAAACAAATTTATCATATCTTATCTAGGTTTGTATCTCTCATAAGTCCTAGTGCAGTGCTTTGCACCTATTCCAGAGTCAATAATAAATATTTATCAGGACTAATAGAAACTTGAATTTTAGAGTGACAACAGATATCTGGGCATGAACAAAATGAATGGGCATTGAGTAGTGGTTTTGAGTTTCTTAGTATTATTAACTATGGATTTATTTCCTATCATTAAATTTTATATAGCTTTTTATTATAGGGGAAGTTTCCATTATCAGTATGTGTAAATTACTACATATTATATTAGAAGTGTAGTCTGCTTAATTTATACATAGGCTTCCATATAAATGATTTTTTTATAAATTTGGTTCAAAACCCACATAGGCCCTGTATGGTGTGGCCTAGTTGGTTGGAGGGTTGTCCTATGCACCAAAGGGTTGCAGGTTCAATCCCCGGTCAGGGCACTTGCAGGAGACAGCTGGTCAATAGATATTTCTCTCTCACATTATTTCTCTCTCTCCTTCTCTCCCTCCCTCTCTCTCCAAAATCAATAAATGTATCCTAGGGTGAGAATTAAAAAAAAGAGAAAGGCCTAGATAATGTCAGGGCTAAAAAAGGTTTAAAAAATTATTTTAAAAAGGCACTTATGTTCTTTCAAATTAGTGTTTTGGGTTTCTTTGGATAAATTCCCAGAATTGCTGGCCCATAAGGCAGTTCTGTTTTTAATTTTTTGAGGTGACTCCATATTGCTTTCCACGGTAGTTGCACAAATCTAAATATATATATGACATATTACAATTATATGGGTGGAGGAAACATGTGTTGAGTATTATGTCAAACATTAGAATAGGCCTGATGTCATTTTTTTATTTTAGCTTCATGAAATTTTGTGGTGATAGTGGTTTTACTCCTTTTGTAGATGTGGGAAAGTAAAATTACATCCAAGGTCATGCAACTCCTAAATGACAGGGCCAGGGTGATACACCACCTCAAAATCATGGTAAACATCTTTTGTACAGTTTTTAGTGTACCTGACTTCCTATCTTTCAGGCCTCAAGATGACCACTACCTAATCAGAGAGACCCTCTCTAGACATACGGTTGACATAATCCTTTAACTACCACATTACTTAATCTCTGCCTATAACCATGGTTTCTTTCGCAATATTCGTGACTTCTTACTCCACATAGGCTCTTATAACCACATACTGCAAACTGAGTAGTTTATAAACAGTGGAATTTTTTTTCTTGTGTTGAGAATTCTTAGGATTTACTCTTGACTTTCAAATATACCATACAGCAATGTTACCTTGGGAAACTTATATATATTTTCCTTGTATATAGCACGCACACACACACACACACACACTACACTTCCATGTAATGGCTACAAAAACAACTTGACTACCCAGACACTCTCACCCAAAGGCAGACTTGATGCATTGTTTAATGTCATTTGTGGGAAGGATGGTACCTCCCCCCAAATTTATTAAAGTAGGTTTACTTTACAAACAAGTAGAAAGCTTTTAAAATAAAATATTGTTCTTTAAAATCAATTGCTTTTTTAAATTTTCAACTATATCTTATCGATCTTTTCCAAATGTCCTATTATATGTACACAAAATTGTATGTTCAGATAAAAGTTAATGAATTTCTTTAAAACCTGAATGTATTGAGGGGACTGGTCTCTCCTAAATTTTCATTCCAGTCTATTGTTTTTGAGTTAGTCATTTTTTAATGTGTTTATTTTTTATTGTTTTTATTACAGTTTCTGTTTTTTTTCTTTTTCCCCATCTCCACCCAGCACCACCCTCTGCCCTCCTTCAGTCGATCTGCAATCATTGTCCGTGTCCATGTGCATAAATGTTCTGTGGGTGATCCCTTCGCCTCCTGTCATCCAGTCCCTCATCCACCTCCTCTGGCAACTCTGTTCCACGTATCTATGCTTCTACTTTGTTCATTAGTTTATTGTGTTCATTAGATTCCACATATAAGCGAGATCATGTGTTATTTGTCCTTTACTGAGTGGCTTATTTTACTTAACATAATATTCTCCAGGTCTAAAAGTGATTTAACTCCTTAGATATAACTTTAAAATTTGAAGATAAAGTTATTTCAAAACAGAAACAAGCATGAACAATTGATACAACAGAATTGGCAAGTATGTAAGTACATTAAAATTATTTGTGGTCTAAAAAGACAATGTTTTCTGTAGTTTTTACCTTTTAGCAAATATTTATTTCACTTTTTCTCATATTCAGTGCCTATGCCTATTGACACAAGATTTACAGGTTTCCTGCCTTCAATCTTGTGGTCTAGAAGGAAAGAAGGAACAATCAAAAAGATTTCTAAATATCATGTAGGGGAAGTAGATGGTATAAGTTAAATGGAAAAATAAAACTAATACATAAAGGCAAGCATATATTTATACCAA
>PVKM010019653.1:0-23987 GCA_004027735.1 Carollia perspicillata
AGAGAGAATGTGAACATTTCTGGGAGGGTGAATGCTGGTAGAGGGATTTTGGCAGCGTGGCTATCAGAGCTTCTCAGAAAGGAGATGTACCCCTTCTGTTACATACACACAGAATGCTGGGTAATTATTTTAGCATACAGCTTGAATGAGTTAAAATAAGAGAATGCTCTAGGTGTCAAATATAGCCATATTCATTGGTATTTATGTACATTAAATGTACATCAAGATTATTTTAAGGATGTTGAGTATTTTAAGGGTTTTCTATATAAACAACTAATTTAACTTTCACAGCAACCCTATACAGTAATTGCTATGAATATCTCCATTTGACCCACAATAAAACAAAAGAATATAGAGTTTAAGTGACTTGTCCAAAGTCACACAGTTTATAGGTGGACAAACCAGGATTTAAATGCAATCTGAGTTGCCCTAGAATCTGACTTATGAACCACTGCACTGCACTTTCTGATAAGCAATGAAAAACTGAAATTATAAGGTTCTGAATCAGAGATTTTACTGAATTTTGAATTATAAGGGTTATGAGTAGTACAAAGATTCATGATTTTTATATTACTGGGCTTAGTTTTTCCATGTGGAAACACAAGACACATAAAAAAGATTCAAAAATATATATTTTGGAGAGTTCATTCTACTGCTGCATGATAATAGTAGAAACCCAAAACAAAGATTTTCAAACATCACCACATAGTTGAAAAGAATACACACAGGAACACACACATATATTTATGTTTCATATACACATACTAACTGTATATGCACATATCTCATATATATATGTATCCATATATATATATATACACATAAAACAAGAAAAAATGAACCTAGCATTAAACTTGAATAGTCAGAAAAATACTAAGTTAATAATAAAATAGAAAAATGAAAATAATAAATATTAAAAAACAAAAATCAATGAAATGGTAATGAGATAAAAGTATTGAGCAGATCACTAAAAGTGAAACCTGGCTTTTAAAAGGACTAATATCAGATATTTAGTGAGATGGAATATAAAAATTAGAATTAGCTTATGGACAGTATGAATGACAAAAACGTACACTATACACAAATAAACACAAATATGGAAAAACACGAGGATATTATATAAATTGTAGATGGATTCTAGGTAAGCAATTAACAAAGTTAATCCATTGAGAAATAGAAAAACAAATTAATCCATAAACATTAAACAGATTCCTTTTTCCTTTTCTCTTCTGCCTGAAAAAAAAAGTTATCAAACATGAATGGTACAAAGAAGTGTCTTACAAAACTTCTAAGAACATGATAAGCCCAAGTTTCTATAAATACTTCCAGATAATAGAAAGAGAAGTAACTTTCTTAAATTCCTCATGGTGTGAGTACAAAACTGCTACAGAACTAGAGAACTGGAGGACAAGTTAGAAAAGCACAGTCTGATTTTTCAGGAACAGTGATATAACCATTCTAAATAAGGTGTTAGCAAATCAAATCCAGCCACATATCTTGTAGTATTAATGTTTTTAGATAGAATTTACTCTGGGAGTGCAAATATAATTTAATAACAAATAATTACAACATTTGTTGTAATACAGGTTTGGTAGTGATGAACTCCTTTATCTTTTTCTTGTCTGGGAAGTTCTTTACATGTCCATTGATTCTAACTGATAACTTTGCTGGGTAGAATAATTTTGATTATAGGTCCTTGCTTTCCATCACTTCAAATACTTCTTGCCAATCGCTCCGGTCTACAAAGTTTCTGTTGAAAAATCAACCGACAGTCTTATGGGAGCTCCCTTGTAGGTAACTGACTGCTTTTGTCTTGCTGCTATAAGATTATTTCTTTGTCTGTGACCTTTGGCATTTTAATTCTGATATGCCTTGGCATGGGCCTCTTTGGGTTCATCTTGTTTGGGAGTCTCTATACTTCCTGGACTTGTATGTCTATTTATTTCACCATGTTAGGGAAATTTTCTGTTATTATTTTCAAGTAGGTTTTCAATTTTTTGCTCTCTTCTTTCCTGCACCCCTACAATATAAATGTTGGTACATTTGATGTTGTCCCAGAAGCTTTTATGCTATATTCATTTATTTGGGTCCTTTTTTTTCTTTTTGATGTTTTGATTGGGAATTTTTTGCTTCTTTATATTCCAAATTGCTGACTTGATTCTTGGCTTCATTTACTCTACTGTTGATTCCCTGTAACATCATCTTCATTTAGTATATACTTCATGTCTGGCTGGTTATTTTTATGGTTTTTCTGGGTTTTTATATGCTGTTGAATTTCTCACTAAGTTCCTTGAGCATCCTATAACCATCTTTTTGAACTCTGTGTCTGGTAGTTTGGTTATGTAAAATTCTTTTAGTTTTTTTTTTTTTTAATGGAGATTTGTCCTGTTCTTTCATTTAGGACCTGTTTTTTGTCTGTTTCCTTATTCAGTTTTTGTATATTAGGCAGAGCTGTTATATCTCCCAGACTTGGTAGAATGGCTTTGTATAGTAGGGTGCTGTGGTTCAACCTCCCAACGTCTAGCTGGGTGCTCCAGGTGCATCCCTATTTGGGCTGTGTGCACTCCCCTATCGTATTTGAGCCTTAATTGTGCTTTTGGCTGCCCCTGCAAGGATTGGCTGCAACTATAGTGGAAGAGCTGCTGTGCAAGCACCAAACCCTATGGATCAGGATTTGCTTCAGTGGGCCTTTAGTGCTCACCAACTCTGCCCTCCTCTTCACTTGTGGAAGTCACAGGGTTGTAATCTGGTGTGGTCTAAAGATGTTCATTTGGTGGCCTGGCTCTGGAACTTTTTAGGAAGTCCAAGGTCAGCTATTGCCTATGCCCTGCCTGAGGCAACCTGGTACTAGCTACAGAGTGATCTGCAGCTGACTGCTATTTGTGCTGGACTCAGAGGTGCTCAGGAAAGGTCATACTGTGAACCAAGGCTGGGTGCCTCTAGTGCTGGGCCTGAGACCACTTAGCCAGGGGTGCAGGGTATGCAGAGGCCAGATGCTGCTTGTTTGAGGGTTTTAGGAAAGTCTGAAGCATGAGTCGAGAAAGGCCAGATGTATGGAAAAACGACTGGAAATAGCTTGAGTGGGTCAGCAAGTTAAGTGGGGCTAGTTCTCAGGGAATCACTAGGGCCAGATTAACTGTGTGAGACAGGTTGATGGAGACTCAGACATGGTGCCTGTCTGACAGCTGTGTGGAGGGCTTCTCAGAAAAGAAACAATGGCCTCTGCTAGCACTTTTTTCCCAGCAGAAACTGCCCCCAAGCTCTTGCCCTTATGCCAGACAATTCAGTCCCTCCCCATATGAACCTGGTGATTTTTGAGCTGCTGCCAGAGCCAGTGAGTCTGAGTAAGTCCATGCACTGGCCTTTTAAGAGGAACTTCTTGGGACTATAGAAGCCTTCATTTCCCTGAACCACAATCTCTCCACTGGTTTTTACAGCATGGAGTTATGGAGACCTCTATTCTTGGCACTGGAATCATAGGGATGATGGGTGGATGGAACCTCTCACTCCTCAGGGAGGTCCTCTGCAGCAGATTCCCCTCCCGATTTTTATCTGCCACACCTCAGTGTGGCACAAGCCCATGCCACCTCTCCACCCCTCTGACCAGTCTTCATGTATCTTCTTATTTGCACCCCTTATTGTAAGGCTTCCATTCAGCTGGATTTTAGGTGGTTCTGAATGGTAGTTATTCTATAATTTAGTTGTAATTTTGATGCAGTTGTGGGAGGATTTATGTACTGCATTTACCTATGCCACCATCTTCACTGAAAGTCCTCATTTACATTTCTTAGAATTCAAAATAAAGTATTCACATTCATAAGAATTCCAATAAATACACATTTAATTACATTTGTTATTCAAAAGACAGCCAAATAGGAAATATTTTTGCTTTTTAAGCCTCTATTTGCAATAGCAATAAACATAAAAATTGCTTAAAGAAAATTATAAGGAAATACTTATAATATATATATGGAAAATTATTTTAAGAAATTATTGAATGATGTAAAAGAAGATTTAAGTAGCATGAGGGATATGACACATAATTTATGCAAAAACAAATGAATGTAAAATTTTCTATTTTCACCCAAATTAATCTATAAACACAACAGAATACCAAAAGTTATCTAACGAGGTATTTTCTTAGACCTGACAGTTTGCTTATACTATTGGTTTAGAAGGTAAATTAGTAATAATAGCTTAGAAAAATAGTTAAAAAGTGGTGACATATTACCTGAACACAAATCATGATATCATGACATAATGTAAAGTTCTATCAGTAGTCATGTAGGTAGACAAATAGATGCACAGAAAAGTATGCAAAAGCTAGAATGAACAATATAAAACATGGCAGGTTGCAGAAGTAAAATAATAAATGACTCAAAAAATTATTTTGTAGAAAAACACACACACATTTTGTACCCCAAGCCATACAAAAGAATATTCCAGATTTAGTAAAGACCAAAAGGTGAAAAATAATGTTTTGAAAGTTGTTAGGAGAAAAAATATAGGAAAGTATCTTTATGTGATTCATGTAGGGGCATTTTTTTCAACGAGATTTGGAAAGCACGTTGCATAAAGAAACCTGTAAATAAATTTATGGTAAGATTTAAGAGCACTGTGTACATTGTTAAACTTCATGGTGATGGTATCATGAGTGTAGTCAAACTTCTAAGCTCGTTGGAATGTTTACATTAAATAACTGCAATGTTTCCTTTATCAACTATACCTTGAAAAACTTAAAAAATAAAAATAAAAGTAAATTTATACATGATGGAAAGGAAAAAGACAAGCTTTAGAAACCAGGGGAAGAATCTTTTATAATGCACATAATCAACAAAAGATCGATTCATTTAATCAATTTCAAATATTAAAAACTGACTCTATATCAGGCATTTGCTATGTAAAAAGAAAGCACACAAAGTCCCTGTCTTCATGAAAACATGAAATCTAACAGGGAAGAGAGAGATAGTAGACAAAAATAGAATAAACACATAATTTATCATGAGTTTATTGAAGAAACCTGAAGAAAGAGATATAGCCAGCTATGAGATATGTTAAGGGTGAACATTCCAGACAGAGGGAAAACAAGTAAAAATGCTCTGAGATAAGAATGTGCTTGGGGTGTTTGAGGAATACCAAGGGAATTAGTGTGTCTAGAATCAGAGAACAAAAGGCATAGGGAAAAGTTAGGACATGAGATCAGTGAGGGGACCAAGGACCACATATACAAGCTACCATCACAATAAAAGACTCCTCATTTTTACTCAGAAGTAAAAAGCAATTAGAGAATTATGAGCAGAAGAATAAAACTAATTATTGGAGTTATATTTTATGAGTATCACTCTGGCTGTGGGGTTAGGATGATAATGACAATAATAGGGGCTCATGAGAAGCAGAAAGAATACTTAGAATGCTACTGCAAAAATTCAGATTTGATGCTAGTCCAGATCAGGATGCAAGAAATGAGGGTAATGAGCAACCTTCATGTTTTGAAGGAAAAGCCACCAAACTGAATAAAGTTTTGAGAAATGTCTACTCTGAATAACTGAAAGGATGAAATTAGCATTAATAACTCAAATAAAATGGAATTATATTCTCAGAGGTGGTAGGGAATGTCAAAATTGAGGGGACTACTAGACATTCAAAATATGAGGATGGCATTCAGGGAATAAGCATAAGTGAGAGGTTAAATTTTTGAGTTGTCTTCATATGTATTAACAGTTTTGAAAACCAAGCTACTGGGGACACTCCTGAATAAGTGAGGAAAAATAAAGCAAAGACCAAAGATGTGAATAGCAGCCAATGAAGTAACAGGAGGATCAAGATAAACATATGATCTGGAAGGGCAATGAATGAAGGGTTTCAGGAGGAGGTGTAAATACCACTGTGAAATGATTCTAAGAGGTAAAAAAAATGAGGATTATACATTTGATTTGGCAACACTGAAGTGATAGATTACACTAACGAACATCGTTTGATAGAGGGATAGAGACAAACAGCACTTGAAACTGGTTTAAGACAGAATGAAGAACATTTGGGAAAGCAAGGATAAAAAACCTTTGAGGAGTTATGAAGAAGAGGGATCAAGTGAGTTTTTTTAAATAAAGAGGAACTATATTGTTTTTTATGTTTATAGCAATGACATGATTAAGTGGGAAAACAATGAGGTAGAAGAGCAATGGGACTATTGTTGAAGGTTGTTCTTGACTAAGTAAGGGTGAAGGAATAGAATAAAATATGGCTTAGTTTTACATAGAATCGCAGGAGTGAAGCTCAGCTATGCGAGACCAGGTAATGGTGAGTTGGTAGATATTGAGACTCGAAATATTCTTCTCTGAATGGAAAAATATTTGTAAGATTGGGCTCAAAGAGAAAGAAATGTAGTACTAATATATCACTTTGCCAGACAGACTATATATAGATACATGTATATACGGAATCTATCTACATATCTGCATATATCTGTATCTATATCTATATATCTATATCCATATCTATATCTATATCTATATCTATATCTATATCTAGGTATAGATATATCTCCAATACTAATATAAATGTTTTTCATCACAATAACATTTAGTTATTGCATGAACAGAGCACAGGAGACTTGATAGTGAATAAAGAATTCAATGACAATTTTAATAACTTTGATAATGTAAAATAAAAATATAGGTTAAAATGGTGATATAATAGGAGGTGAGAAAAGATGGAGGGAATTGTATGTAGGCAACTTTCACCAACTTGCATAGAGGAGAATTGTTACTGAGCAACACTGATGGAAGAAGAAATGAGGGATAAATGCTATTTAATATTAAAAAATTAAGAAAATAATTCAAATCACATTATCAAAATTTAGGTAGAACTGGTAGAAGTGAGGCTGTGTAAGCAAACTACATCTTTTTTTTTGTATAAAGTATCAAAGGCATTGTTTCAATTTAATATCAGGAAATGAAAGGATAAAATAAGCATGTTATTTTGAGTTCTGAAGATTAGCACAAGAAAACAAAAAACCAAAAATACCTTAGAGAAATGAAATATAGGATGTGGGATTAAAAATGGAAAGAGTTGTACTAGAGAATATACTTTTCATTATACTCTTTTCAGTACTACTGGATTAATTGTGTTTTATATCTATTAATTTCATAAAACATTCTAAAATTATAACCTGGAAACACTTTTAATACCATATAATCATCAAAAATTGAGATAGTTCTACAAGTGTTGACTTTTATAAATATTTTCATCTATTGTTAAATTAAAAAAAATTATTGATACTATGGGAAAAAAAAGGCATAGGTAAGTATGTATTTGTCAGTTATCTATGGCTGTGTAACAAACTACCCCAAAACTTAGTGGCTTATATCAATAAGTATTTACTATGGTTCACAAGTCAACCAGTCATTTGGGTGAGTCTTCTTGTTTCTGGCATCACCCATGTGTCTGAGATCACCTGCATGTAGGATACGTATCTCCACTGACATTGTTGGCGTGCAGTCAATACATGTCCCTTCTCCCTCGTGTGACTTAGGGTTAGTCAGAGAGTTCCTGGTGAGAAGGAATCTGCATTGTTTTGGGAATGGATTGTAATTCCTTCCTTATCTTCTTTTGGGAGTGGTTTCTTGTCCTGTGACAACTTCTTGACCCTTTCCATCTGCACATACACAATGATGTAATGTAGCTCCAGGCCACACATAGGTTTGTGCAACCGGGACCCATGCTACCTTTGTCTGAGACCCCTTATAATGACCCTCAGTCTGGAGGAGGTGTGGTCTCTCTCATGCCAACCCACTGCCATGGGTGCACTCCCCTGTATGTGAGTTATAAATAAATATATATATATATATATATATATATATATATATATATATATATATATATATCTGCACATGAATACACAGATAAACAATACCCAGAACTGACAACTAAGGAGATCAGGAAAGAGAGGAAAGGTTGCCTAAGTTTCTTTGAGTAGGGGGAAATGAACTATCTTATTTCATTAAATGCTATGAATTAAGCACTATTCTAGGTATTATATGTAATTGTTCAATAAATCTAAACTGAATTTTTTCAACCACGATCTAAACATTTATTTTCAAAATGAGTACTGGAATTCTCTTACAAATACATGAAAACTCCAATGTTCTTGTTCAGCAGATACCAGTGAATTTAATTACAGTATAATGGTTCTGAGGTTCTCTTTATTTATTGCTATTATTTAAACTGAAAAATAATCTTTATGCACATTTCACTAAAAAGGAATTTATCTTTTTCAATGTACAAAGTAAAGTTGTTTTTTGTTCTCTAAAAAATAGAAAGAAAGAAGAGATTATCCATTTGGGATTTTAAAACAGTGATACACTTACTAAGTTTGACAGCTTTCAGTTGGTTGCTTGCTCCCCTCAAGCCTTCCACATTAATACTTCCCTTCCAGGGTTGAATGGTCCTCCCTCCAATTTAGTGGCTAAGGGGTGGCACACAGACAAATAAGGGTCAATTTGATTTATTAAGTGTGTTAAAAATAGATTGGAAAACAGAACAAAAACTTTGTGTGTGCATGTTTCATTCTGCAGACTTCATTGTATCAAAGTGAGAAGATAGGTTTTGCTGTTTTCCAAAGAAAAGAAGCTACAAATCTGAGGAGTCAAATTCTACTTGGGCAGAGAATAGAATTTGAGAAGCTGCAGTTTCCCATCTAGGCAATGTGAACACGAGTCCATGGAGAAACGAAAGAAGGTTGCTTTCATTTTCACTGCTTTTCCTGCCCAGGGACCCGAAGCAGCAATGGCTGGTGAGTGGCTACGTTTTGTGTTTTTTTTTTTTTTTCATTGTTTATGGCTGTGTTTTGGGAGATTTACAGCTCTGGAGGACTGGGTGAGGGAGAGAAAAAGATCCAGGAGATGGGCACTCACTGGGCAAAACTATTTTACTCTAGGATGTGGGTGATAGGAGTTTGGGCCACAGTAACGACTGTGGTAACACAAACTACTTTAGTTAATAAGTCACAGCTTCTTAGAAAGTAGGGAACGTGTAAAAAATCTGTACCTATGTTCTTAAACCTTTCCTGTGATTTTAGGCTTTTCTTGTGTTTGTACTGACCCAGAATTCTCACCAATTTTATGAGTGTCCTCTTGTTTCGGATGAGAGGCCTTGCTGTGGAAAAGAGTTACTTGCATTTTCTCCAGGTTTCTGTTCTCTCTATGACCTTTCGTTTGCAGCAGCAAACACACCATCTATAGTTTGCTCTCTCAGTCTCTGGGGAGCTGCCCTCAGCCCTGCCCATGAAAACAAAATGCATTCTTTTAGAGGTGTAATTTGTTCATACTTCACTGCTATGCATGTGGAATATAATGTTTTTAAATTAAGCCTGGATAAATGTGACAGGAAGTGAATAGATGATAGTCAATACAAAGACTGGACAGAGTCGGCCATCATTGACCTCCTTAGTGAAATTGCTTCAAGTCTCTGAAACTCAGTTTTCCCATCTATAAAAAGGCACAGGCTTGAACAAGATACCAATAGGTATTATTGTAAATATTGTCTTCAGCTTCATCTCAGGAATTGTTAGATTCATAGAAAATTCATGGAAATGAACTAAAATGAAATGAAAATTTGATAGATCCACCCTGATCTATCAAATCACTTTTTTTAGATGATAGATAGATAGATAGATGATAGATAGATAGATAGATAGATAGATAGATAGATAGATAGATAGATAGATGATAGATAGAGAATTTGTTGTTCCACTTATATAATCAGTGTTGCTCATTGCATATGCCCTGACTGGAGATTGAACCCACAACCTTGGTGTATCAGGAGCACACGCTAACCAACTGAGCTACTTGGCCAGGGCCTATCAAATTAGATTTTTTGTGAATGGGGTATAGAGGGTTGTGATTATCAAGCTTTATCTTTGGCACATTGAAATTTGAGAACCACTTGGCCTAGAACCAGATATTGACGGTACTGTCTACATCTAAAATCCTATCTTTCTCACAGACAAGGGACCTCAAGAAGATCCTATCAACATGGTGAAGTCAATTGCAAGGAATTTCCTTGATGGCATTTTTAATGATTTGATGGAAAATAATGTGTTAAATAGAGACGAGTTACAAAGATTAGGAGAAGGAGTGAAACTCATCGTGGACAGGACTGAAAGCTTAGTTGATGATGTCGCTGAGAAAACTGAAATGGCAGGCAAAATAGTTATGGACCGGCTCTTCATCACCAAGAAACAGCTGAGACTAAGTGAGTAGCTCAGGCCAAAAGGCTAGTAACTTGTTCTTTATCTACTTTCTCTACACCAATTGTCTTCTTATTTCTGATCGCATGAGGAGAACAAACTGTCCACATCCCTAGTATCTTCTTTGCCTGACTTTCTCAGTTGATACTTCAAAATGCCGGGATCTACTTTCATCTCTGTTGCAACATCCCCAATCACTTTACAATGACGCACATTTTCATTTTTTGATTTTTTTAGCAACGGACACCTTCAATCACTCTACAGCACTTCCTTATTCATTATATTATATGTCTCCCTACTGAAATGTAAGTTCCATGAGAAACATATCTTTGTTTGGTTCAGGAATATATCCCAAACTCATGGAAATGATCCCTGACAGGTGCTGAGTAAATGCTTGTTAAATGAATCAATGGTACTGGAGTTGTATAACATTTAATTAGAATTTTTATCTAATCTGGGCTACTCTGGCCATACACTTTGGACATTAGAGTCATTCCCAAAGATATAATAGTCAATACAAAAAAATCCATTATCTTCTGCTTAGCAATGGGTTATCCCAAGGGTTAAATCTCTAAGAACCTATAGTTCTCTTTTAACAAGGAGAACTTTGAGAAATTTGAGGCTAGAACATAAATGTATCTTTCTTTCTAGAGCATGGGTTGGCCATGCTTTTTCTTTGAAAGGATAGATAGTATTTTAAACATCTTGGACCACATGATCTCTGTCACAATGATTCTAATTTTCTGTTGTAGTGTGACATTTGCAACAAGTTGTATAATAAGTACAAAATGAGTGTGATCCGATAAACCTTTATTTACAACAATAGGTCTTATGCTGAGTTCAGCCCTCAAGCTATAGTTTGCTGATCCTTACTTTAGAGTAAAATATATACATTAGTATATTCCAAATGCTTGGCATATCCCTCCAGTATTATATTTTTGTTGTTGAAAGACTAACTTTTTTAAAGGCATGTACTTTTCCTCCTCAGAATAAGAAATGCTTTTACAGAAAAGCCTTGATGAAAGAATATATTCCTTGTAATATTTAAACAGGAAGATAATGAGCTCTTCCTCGTTTCTCAGAAAGTCTGCCTTCTCTTTTATTTGACAGAATATTATACTTCTCTAAAAACAAACAAACAAACATGGAGTTTAGAGAATGAACCAAACCTCCAGGCTATGCTGAACATAGTCATTTCCTTGTCAGTGCAAGGGAAAGAGTTTAAAGTGTGTAGGCCTGAGAAACTTATTCTGCTAACAAATTTTTATTTTATTTTATTTCAGAATCTCATCCTGAAAATGAGGATGATGAATCTGAGAACAGTGAATCTTCTTCCTCGACAGGTAACTGCCTCCAAATCTCACATCATAGTCAGAAACTCTTGGACTTCTAGTGCTGTCAGAATGTATTCTGGTAAAGATGTAGGACGTGCATGTTCTCAGTCAATGCTCGTCTTTGGAAATAACTTTTTTTTTTTATTTTTTTAAAGATTTTATTTATTTATCTTTAGAAGGGAAGGGAAGGAGACAGGGAAAGAAATATCAATGTATGGTTGCCTCTCATACGTTCCCTGCTGGGAACTGGCCTGCAACCAGGCATGTGCCCTGATTGGGAATCGAACCGCGGTTGTTTGGTTCGCAGGCCCACGCTCAATCCACTGAGCTACACCAGCCAGGGCTGGAAATAACTTTTGAAGTTGAGTATTGATGCTTAACTTCTTGTTCATTCCAACTCAGAATCTGAAAGAGAAAATGAAGATGAGTAAAAAGCTGGATTGCTGCAGGCATTGCCTGTCCCTCCCACAGGTAAATGCCATCAAAACCCAGTGACTCATGTGAGCCCTCATATGTCACTTGGGAGAAGGCAGCTATACAGGGACCCTATATTGTAGTGAAAAGACCACAAAATTTAGGTTTAAGGAATCAGGTATTTTCCTTCTGCCCTTAACAAAGTTTCTGCCCCTAACAAAAGTAAAATTAACACACAGATCCCTGTTCTTTAATTCTCCTAAGAATCTAAAAGTGAAAATGAAGATGCTAAACCTGAGGGAAATGCTGGATTGAGCCAGGCATCAGTTCTACCTCTGACAGGTAATATCATGGACACAAAATGCCATTATTTAAGTTAAGGCATGTAAGACAGTCTCTGTGCTGTAATGGAAAGAGAAATGGGGTACAACACAAGAAATCTATAATACATTAAGCTCATCTGCCATTGTCTAGCCATGTTCTCTGGTGTGTGTGTGTGTGTGTATATATATAATCAGCTTGTCTCAGGTTTATATTCTTAAACGGGATTAATAATATCTTTAAAAGGATCTATAAAACATCCTTGGTATAAGCAACTACCAACTTCACAAAACTAAATAAAGATGTGATTAAGAAAAGTACATTAAAAAACAGTATGAATCATATATACTATATGGTCACCGAAGAACCCAATGACATGTATGGCCACTTTAAAGAATAACAGTGTCTAGACAGGGAGTAGTGACAGTGTTGTCTTTTGAGTATCATATCTTCAAAGTTTCTGAATGAGGGAATAAAAACTTTGTAATCTTCCTTTATTTTTATATATATTTATATATTATATATGTGCATACATTAATTAAAAACCTACTGTATGCTGTTCTAATTACTGAGTTTATAGCAAAAAGCAATTCAAAGATCCTGCTTATATGGAGTTTGCACTGTAGTGAGGGTGAATATGTAAGACACGTGCAAAAAATAAATAGTGCAATTTCAGGGGGCATGCGAGAGAAAAGAGGATTTGCCCATGGGAAGGGATGCTGTTGTTGAGATCAGTGGAGGGTACATGAGTGGAGGGTACAGGATGGGTAGTTTTGAGAACTCTTTTGAGGCGATATTTCAGTACATACTTGAAGAAAACGAGGGCGGTGTGACAAAGTTCAAATCAAAAGCACTCCATGGAAAGCACAAGCAAGAGCAAGAACAAAAGCTCTGAGTCTGGAATGATCTCGTCATGGAAAAGGTCTGTCTGGCTGGAGAATTGGAAATCAGGGGAAACACGGTAGGAGCAGCTGCTAGAGAGCCAGTCTGTCATTGCTTCACCATTTTGGGATTTTCAGAAACCAGGGAAGAATTTGAATTTTATTTGCACCAGGAAACCTTTAAGAAGTTTTTAAATGGAGGAGAGATAAACAAGCATACAGTCAAAAAAGGCTGGTTAAAAGCTGCTTGTATGTTTCAGCTGAGATAATAGCTTTTAGATTAGAGTTGTAGTAATAGAGATGATGACAAATAGCTAAATTTGGGATCTATGTGGGAGGTAAGATCAACAGAAACTACAGGTGGATTGGGTGTGCGTTGATGAAAGAAATGAGGGAATTGACAGTGATTCTAGGATTTTTTGGTTTGGCAAAGAGGTACTGAGATACAGAAAACTTGTGATTGATGGTAAAGTCAGGAGAAACAGATTTGCAGCTGTGGACAAACACCAGGAGCCCTTCGCACCTGTTTCATTTGAAACATGTTCCACGTCCAAGGGTACCTGTTATATAAACAGGTGAATGTTCTACTGAGGAGTTCAAAGAGGAATCAGGGATGGAAATAAATGTTTGGGCTCATCAGCATGTAAATAGATTTAAGGTTATGGGACTGAAAGAGGCCCTGGGGAGAAATGCAGTTAGAGAATAATGAAGTCCCCACATAGAACAATCCAACTTTTGGATGTCTGGCAGAAGAGGAAGAGCCATCCTGAAGACAAATGAAATAAGCCAGGCAGTAAAGGACAAACTCCATATGATCTCACCTTTAACAGGAACCTAAGCAACTAAACAAACAAGCAAGCAAAATATAGTCAAAGACATTGAAATAGAAAAGGGGATGACAGTCTCCAGAGGGGGGAGGGGAGGGAATTTCAGGGAAAAAGGGAGGGGATTATAGGAACAAGTATAAAGGACACATGGACAAAACCTAAGGGGGGTGGAAATGGGAGGGAGGTGGGGAGCACTGGGGGATGGTCTGGGATGGGAGTAAAAGACAGAAAACTGTACTGAAAAACAATAAAAAAAAAAGAAGAAGATAAAGACAGAAAAAAAAAAGAAAGAAAGAATGGCTGGGAAATGCAGCATCACAGAAGCCTAGAAAACATTTTTTTTTCTAAGAAACAAGATGTGTTCAACCATGTTAAGTGTGAAATAAAAAAAAAAAAAAAAGGTAAACTTGATAACAAGTACCTCATTTAATTGGTTAGGATAAGAGCCAGTCTGTATTGTATCCAGAAGAAAAAATGAATTGAAGAAAATAAAAATAGTGAAAATAGACCAAGCTTTTAAAGGAATCAGGCTGGGAAGTCAGCAGGGACTCTGCCCCACTCCTCGGCACAATTCCTCAGCTGGAGCAAAAACAGGGTCGAGGCAAGGGTGTTTTTAAAAGGTACCCTGATATGAAGGCAGGCTGATGTGTCCAGGGGGATACCACAGTTGGAAGAGTGAGAGAAATTGATGGTGTGGAATGCCTGAATGAACACCTGGGTAAAGTCCCTGTGGGTGAGAGAGAGGACGGAATTCGGAGCATAAGTAGATCACCTTTTTATACAGGAGGAAGATCATGTCTTTCTTTGTAGTAGAAGGAAAAACAGAGTAGGTGGGTAGAGGTGTAGATAAACTGATGGGTTTGTTGGTTAAAAGATTAAATACTTTTTATGTAAAAAAAAAAAATTAAAAAGAACAGAGGCTTGTTGCCCTAAGGAAAAACAAAACAAAACAAAGAATCAGGAGATACTTGATAGCTATTGTCAAGTTGAAGGCAACTGTTCATAGACAAGCAGTTATAAACTGTGACAGATAACATTAATCTGTGCTAGATATTATGCTAGATGCTGGAAATATAAAGATTAAAGACACCTTCCCTGTCTTAAGTAAGACAGGGAAGAGTCCTCTCTTAGTTATTATAGTATAATAAACACTTTTAAGATAAAATACAATAATTGTGGATATGAGGCATGTATATAAAACAATGGGGACATATATTGACATCATAGAGGAATTCATGAGCTTTCACAGGGAAGGGAATTAGATCTTTTTTTTTTCAATGGTCCCAGTGTGGGAAATACATACTGGGACTTAGAAGGTCTTTCAAAATGGTTCGAAAATGCTTTAGAATGTTTTAAGTTCCCTGTTAGTGGAGATATTTCAGAGAGTGGTAATAATAAACTAGGGGTATTGAAAGTAGAGTAATGACTTGACTAGGCTAAATGAACATTAGACTTCCTTCTAAATCTTAGATACTGTGTTTATGTGAGTTTCATGTGTTGGCTTTGAAGGATCAGTCAACGCTGTGACCACTAACAAAAACAGAAATATATAGTGGGGTCAGTAAGAGGAAGAAAGAAAAAAGAAATATTCAAACTTCTGTTTTAGATATTTTCAAAGTAAAATATTTTGGTGGGATGGCAGTAAGCATTTCCGAAGAATGGGAACCCATTCAAAAGGGCTGCATGATTGCAAAGCAGTGGATATCACTGCTTAGTGAGGTTTTTTTTTTTCTTTTTCTTTTAGCATCCCTTGAAACCCAGGCTTCCCAACCCAATCATAAGTTGAAGCTTTGTCCTCCTGATCTTCTCCATAGACTGAAGACAATAAAGGCAGATGAGGTATTTTGCTTTGGAATAGAAAGACACATAAAAGTGCCCACTCAAAGAAGATACTGGGGACATACTGGGAATTTTAGTTTTTGTTATGAAGGCCAAAAGATCAAGAAAAATGGTATAGAATGCTATCTAATTAAGTGCTCCTTACATTAAATTTCCCATCCCTTCCACCTCATCCTGGAATACACTCGGAACTCTTATCCACCACCCAACCAAAGCCAAGTTGCCACTACATGTTTCCAGTCGTGGTCCTGTCTCTTTCCTCTTGAGGACATAATTCCATTCCCAAACTCTCCAGCCATCCACTCTGTAACTTTAAAGGCCTGTTTTGTATGGATTTTAGGCAAAAGGGAGGAGGCCTGGGGCTACTAACTCTGTATCTGTTAATTGCAGATATATCCAGTAATGGAGAAGGAGGGCAGAACACGCCTGGCCCTCATCATCTGCAACAAAGAATTTGATCATCTCCATAACCGATATGGTTCTGAAGTCGATCTTTCGGGGATGCAAGACGTACTTGAAAACCTTGGATACTCAGTGGTTGTAAAAGTGAATCTGACAGCTCCGGTAATGACTCAGGAGAATGGGACAAGCTTCCTACCACCCTAAACAGTTTTGAACTTTTTTCCTTAACAGCTATAAGAACAAAATATATATTTTAGGAATTACATTTGCTCCAGAATAAGATCCCTGGGATTGCAGCCTCCTCCAATGCCCAGTCTCATATCAAAGTTTTAGAGCACCTTTATGTGCTAATATTTCACTAAAATGTTGCATCTTTCTAAAGGCTCAGTCTGAGTGACATCTATCATTTGATAGTACGGGTGAGATGGAGGACCTGGGCCCTTAAATTGCCTGATACCTACATAATGAGCTCACGAGACTTTTTTTTTTTATCATTTTCATACCATGTGTATAAATGTGAAACCAGGTATGTAGTAAAAAAATACACACACGAAGTTATGATCCGGGCTCTCCCTAAAATATTTTGGGTGACTTTAGACAAACCATTTTACACCTAACTTTCTGCTGTTCCATTTTAAAGAAAATTGGTAAGTGTCAGTAGAAAACTGTCTGTCTTTTGGAATGAAAACTTATAGGAACTCCAGCAAACAGAACAGACGAGCTAAGCCTGCCTACTAGAGACTTGTTATGTCGCTTGCCCCCTCATTATATTTCATTCCCCAACATCCCCCTAAGTCCAAATCACCTGGTTCCTTGGTGCCTGCACCACTTACGTTTCCTCCATCTACTGTACTGTTTGAATACAAGTTATACACGGAGAGTGCCTTCATAATAATCCTGGAGTCTCTTTTAGGAAATGGAAGCAGAGCTGTTACAGTTTGCTGCCCGTCAAGAACACCGATCCGCGGACAGTACATTCTTGGTGTTTATGTCTCACGGCATCCTGGAAGGAATCTGTGGGATAAAGCACACAGAACAAGAGCCAGATATCCTTCTCGATGATAAAATCTTCCAGATTTTCAACAACCGTAACTGCCCGAATCTAAGAGACAAACCCAAAGTCATCATCATGCAGGCATGCAGAGGCAGTGAGTCTGACTTGGGAAATCCAGGGAGTGGCCTTACACTTTCTTCTACTAGCCTGATGTCCAGCCTTATTTTTCCTAGAGATAGGTGAGAAAACCATTATTTTAGCATTACTCAGTCCCAGTCCAGAAATGAACTCTTTACCATTCCTAAAGAAATGGTAAGTAGCCTAGAATAATCAAGAATGCCCTGATCACTTGCAACCAGATGGTCAACACATTTATTCTAAATTTAAGTGGGCTCTGTATGGTTCACAGTCAGTGAGGTAGTTTTTCTAGTAGTAAGATACTTTCATTTTTGATAAATGGTATGTTAAATGTACTGAAGTGATGGTATAATGTTAAAAAAGGTTTTGTGTGTCTGCGCATGTGTTTAAATATATAACACCTTTCATATGACATGGATGTCTCTCTCAGGAGGTGATGGGACCATTTGGGTGACTGACGTGGGAAGAGCCTCTGCATGTAGATATGACCATACCTATCAGTGTTACATGTGGAGTGATGCAGTTATGAAGACCCATGTGGAGAAGGACTTCATTGCGTTCAAATCTTCAACTCCACGTAAGTGGCTGCAGAAAGAACAGTTTCTTAATCAATTAGTTTCTAGATTACAGGCTAGGCTATGATCATATCTTATCACTACTATATGAATGTTTCCTCTCTAATGAGACATTTTCAGTGGCAAATATTAAATTTTTCACAAGTAAACAGTGAAACCTTTGTTTTGGAGGAAACTTTCAAACTAAACAGGAGTTCAGTAAGGATCCAGACTTAAAATAAGGTAAGAGGTTTCTTTTTTTCCTTTTTAAATCTACCCATGCACAGAAATGTATCACATTCTCATGGTTTGGTCCACCTGATCCTGTACTAGCAATGAATTGAGCCAGGAAAGCTAATACTTGTTCCACATATCCTAGAACATATTGGCCTCTTATGTGAATATCGTCTTAGGAAATCAGTTAACATCCAAGTGCC
Organism: Carollia perspicillata; assembly: GCA_004027735.1. Taxonomy (NCBI): domain Eukaryota; kingdom Metazoa; phylum Chordata; class Mammalia; order Chiroptera; family Phyllostomidae; genus Carollia; species Carollia perspicillata. The sequence continues at coordinate 18,388 of PVKM010019653.1, forward strand.
TGCCTTCAGAATAATCTAGTCAATGACTAAAAAGTCTTCCTGGTAGAAAAGTCACAGAAGAGTAGAAGGTAATGGTTGTTTTAGCAACCATTTAGGTAACAAAAGTAATTTTTAAAACCGAGTTTACACAAGTCACAGCTTTAAGTGCTCTAGTGTAGTAATCGCAAACTTTAATGAGCATAGGAATTCCTTGGGAATCTCATTAAAATCCAGATTCATGATTCAGCAGATCCGGGGCAGGGCCTGAGATTCTACCTTTCAGAAACTGTCCATGGTGATGCCAGTGCTGTTGGTCCATGACCAAAATTGAGTAGCAAGGAACTAGAGGATCCTGTGAGTCTAACCAGGAGAAATAGGAAAAAGGGCCATCAGACCCCTGCACATCTGGAATAGTTCTACTTCAGGGTATTTTATATTTTGGAAACTATATAGTTGAAAGAAGAGTTACAAATTAAAGTCACATACTCTAATAGATGGTTTAATCTAGTTAAGGAAATAAAGCCTAATGCGTAAATTTCTTGCATGTCTTTCTAATACACATGACTATGTGCTAGCACTGGGTTGGGTGCAGGACACATGATTCGCAACTATAGCAGAAATTAATAGGTGCGTGGTTACTGCACCTCACAGAGTGTGCGTGGTTACTGCACCTCACAGAGTGTATGCTCAAGCCAGAGGGGCAGAAATTAATTGGGGGTGGGAGGATATACATATGCCATAACAGAAATAAATAATGACCGCCAACTATGAAAAGTGTTTTAAAGAAAAAAATGTGCCCACATTTGAAAAATCAAGGAGTTAACCATGTCAGGGGCAAGAGAGGAACATTCTAGACAAAAAAAGCAGTGTACACAGGGGACTTGAGAAACAAAAGAGCTGGGAAAACAGGGCTAGTGCGGCTGGAGCGTGGAGCCAAGGGAGAGTGACCAAGGGGAATATCGTAGAGGTAGGCAGGATGCATGCAATTTGAGGCCTCATATGTTAGGGAAGGATTTGGTCTTTCATATTAATACACTATATTACTAATATTATTGTACACTAATAATAATAGGAAATTTTGGTGCAATTTAAGCAAGGAAATTACATTTTTATTTTTAAGTGATCACTTTGAGGATTCTATGGGAATGGACTATAGTCTGGTATGACTAGACATAAAGAGAAAGGTTTGAATGCTATGGCAGTGTTACAAGCTACAAGTGATAATGATAGCCTTGGAATGCAGTGAGTTGTTGGATCCAAGAAATAATTAGTAGATAAGAATTAATATGACTCAGTGGTTTAGTGGATATAACAGGTAAATAAGAAGAGATAACAGAGGTTACTCAAGTTTATAAATAGATGACTGTGACATATTCATTAAAATAAGATTCTTTTGGCATATTTTAAGGTGAAATGAAGAGTAAAGAGTTACCCCGTTGTATTTTTCACAGGAGAGTCTGTGTTAGACTTTTTGGAAATGCTTACTTGAAGATACTATTTAATATTCTAAAAATAGGTAACATTATCTAGAAACAGAGAAGAGTGAGAAGAGATCCTACAGTATGTGAGGCTTGCAGATGTCCAGAGTTCAAGATCAGAGACAGAGGTTTGATTTAATCATTAAACTAGACTCGGAAGGTATGGTCAGAGCGTGTTGTCAGAGTTAACTAGAAGGAATCTACTGGAGATAAAATAGTTTCTAATGTGAATGACAAATCAGGTAAAGTAAGGCCCAATAAATTACCCTCAGATTTAATGACTTGCAGGGCTGGGATAACCTTACAGAAAGTAATTTGGTAAATATAGTGTGGAAGGAGGAAGCTTGACAGGAGTGAGCAGGTGAGGAGAAAATCAAGTTGGTGAGTAGAATATATTTGAGAAATTGAACTATTAAAAGGGAGGAGAAATAGGATGGTAGGTGCAGATAAACTGATAATTAGAATATTTGCTTTTTTATGACAGTAGAGATTTGATCACATTACAATGGTAAGGAGAAGTAGTAATTCAAAAGATATTCACATAACAAAACCGTAAGGGTGAAAAATTATACTAGGAAACAGTTTGGATGAAGGGAAGACCCAGAATCAAAGAATGTCAAGAGCTGGATTAAATTATATATATGTATATTCCTATCTATATCTATCTATCTATCTATCTATCTATCTATCTATCTATCTATCTATCTATCTATCATTTATCTATCTATATGGTAAGTTTTGAAAAAAATGTTCTTTTATATTACTAGCAATCCTAAGGGTCATAACTTTGGCCCTGAGAGTTAGAAAGTCAAGGGGATAATAACTGAGGGTCCAAGATGGTTTTCTTAGGGCTGCTCTGTAAACCGGTAGTCCCTGCTTTATCTAGACTTGACCTCTCTCTCTCCCCCAAAAGCATCAAAATCAAACTTTAACCAAAAGCTAGGGCTGTAGGTGTCTTCCACACTTAAACAAAAGCCATTTCCCCCAACATTTTTATACTTTTTATTTGCAGATAATACTTCTTGGAGAATGGGTACAAATGGCTCTCTCTTCATTTGCCAAGTTATCCAACACTTCAAAGAATATTCTTGGTGTCATCATTTGGAGGAGATTTTCCGGAAGGTAAGGATCTCCTTGTCCTTTTAATCTATGCCCCAGAAAACTTTTTAGAAAGATTTGAAAAACATTTTTAGAGTCCTGAAGCTTCAGGTCCTCTTGATGCTCCTTCCTACAGCCCAAGTTTATTTAAAGAAGAAGTTTTATGAAGTACTAATAGAAACAGTGTGAGTTTCTCCAATCCTGATTTCCTGAATCGCTCACTCAGGAAATGTTTATGTTTGTACTAGTTCCCGCTATACCCAGGGAAAATATAAAAATTTCTTCTGTTTGTATTATCTGGCAACAGCCTTAATACATACAATAAATTTTCTCGTTTCCAAGTGAGAAGTTCAGATTTCCTGTTTAGAAAATCTCTAAAGGATTTCTTTACTAATTTAGGTTCAACGTTCATTTGAGAAACCAAGCGTGCTGGCTCAGATGCCCACGATTGAACGAGTGTCCATGACACGGTATTTCTACCTCTTCCCTGGCCATTGAAGCTATTATGAAACTTCTCAGGTAAATGTATACAAGAAGTGGATTTGGGTGCTTCCCGCTCAGAGACTATACATGTAGTCCAGACAGAATGGAGGACAAGGACAAAGCGGTGCTGCACACACATCTATCTAAAGGGCGAACTAAAGTTCCCCTTATCTGCCTTTTTAAATGGCCCCAGGAAAAACCCTGGCTCCTTTTGCCTTTGGCCATAATATAATGATTGCATAAGAAATTAAAAGTCCAGATAGAAAACCCTTCAGTCTTTATTTCTCTCCAAAACCTCAGTGAGTAGAAAATATTTAGATCTGACATATACACAAAAGAAAATAATTTGACAGGTTTTATACAGCTGGTGTTTGGCTTCCTTCCCAAGAAGGCAGTTTTGCTGAGTGACATCCCTACTCTGGGAGGAGGCTAGCTAGTACCGCAGTGTAACTCACTACTGAAGAATCCAAGCTAAGGCAGCCAGGCTTAGTACAGAGCTTCCCATTTGGGCATGATTGCCATATACATAGCTCTTTTGTGAAGATACATGTCACAGTGAAATTAGCTCTAATTAGATGTAAAATCTTACTTCCAGTTACTAATAGTCATATTATTTTTCTACTTTTTCCAGGAAAAAATGAAGGGATTATCGTCTCTACTTTTTTACTAAAGAGTTTATTACCTTAAAAGGTGATTTTCTGACCAAGGATATTTTTGTACGGAGACTTGATTTGCAGTGGTGAACACACAATACAGTGTACAGATGATGTATTGTGGAATTGTGCACCTGAAACCTGTATAATTTTGTTATCCGGTGTTACAAAATACATTTCAATACAAACAGAAAAAAGAGAAACTTTTTGTACCAAACTCCTAACTGCCCACCCTCCACAAATACTAGGCTGAAGTCATTTTCATACTGTTGTTGAGTTAATCCTCAATAAAATTCCTTTAAAAATATGCTTGCCTTCTCATTTTATCAAAAAGGTAAATCACACTCATTGAAAAACAAAATTTAAGCATAGAGAAACATAAAAATATTTTCAATGAAGAAATAACACTTCTTAATCTTTTTGTAACTCTACTTGTTAAAAAAACTCCTCTTATTTTTATAAAATTTTCTTAATTTTGGACAATCAATTCTGTTTCTATTTTCAGGACAACCCTCACTAATCACAGTAAAAAAATGCCCTAAATATTATTTTTGATTTTGTAATATTCCATCAGGCATTATAACACATATTTTTCAAACTTTACTTACTTTTTTCCTTTTCTTTTCTTAATTTATTTTTTATTATTGTTCAAGTACAGTTTTCTGCCTTTTCTCTCCACCCCAGCTCAACACCCCAGCCCTTCCCACCTCCCTCCCCTGTTTCCACCCCCCCTTGTTATTGTCCATGTGTCCTTTATATAAATTTTACTTACTTTTTACAAATTCTTCACCCAAGGATATGTTTATTGATTTTTAGAAAGAGAGGAAGAAGGAATGGAGGTGGGGGAGGGAGAGAGAGAGAGGGAGAAATAGGAATAGAAGGAGAGAGAGGAGCATCATTGACATGAGAGAGAAACATCCATAGGTTGCCCTGTTCACACCCCAACCAGTTATTGAACCTTCTGGCTTTTGCTATACAGGACAAGGTTCCAACCAACTGAGCTACCAGCCAGGGCTAAACATTACTTACTTTTCATGTCCTTTGAAATATTTATTTTCTATACACTGTGTGATGAGGAATATTTATATACTTTTACTTTGTCTAAGTATATTTTCTTATAATGTATTTTCAAAAGTGAAATTTCTAGATGTAGGTATAAAATACTTTTACAGTCAAAAATTTATGCCAAATTATATGCACATAAAATATCTAAGATAATGACTGACAAAAAATTAAAAGTCTGTTTAATAAAGTTACTACAGTAACAGATGAAAATAGTAAATTTCATTGACATTTTTATTATTATTAGATTTTTAGCATTTTTATTATCTATTTTATGGGAATTTTTAGTTTGTGTTTTCTCTATTTTGTTACATGTTTTATGTATTTTTAAATTAACTTTTTAAAGAACTTTCTGTTTAATAACATTTCAATTAATGGTCACATGTTAGCAAGCTTTTTTTGATATTTATTTGGTAATAAATGTCATGTATGATGTATATAAAACACTCAAATTATTAGTAATTACATTTGTTTCTGTTTACTGCTATTTTTCAAATTTAAATGCTTTACTACTCCACCTATAATTTTTTACAACTGTTTCTAAGATTTGTTTAATCCTTCTCTAAAATATATGTAAGTTCTTTGCTGTAAGCTATGGATTTTCATTATTAAGGATATTATTGATTTATGCCCTAAGAACCTTGAAACACCAATTCAAAAGAACCTATGCACCCCAATGTTCATAGCAGCACAATTTATAATAGCCAAGTGCTGGAAGCAACCTAAGTGCCCATCAGTAAATGAATGGATCAAAAAGTTATGGTACATTTATACAATGGAATACTACACAGCAGAAAGAAAGAAGGAGCTCCTACCCTTTGCAACAGCATGGATGGATCTGGAGGGC